>JAADVL010000439.1:0-26574 GCA_023334995.1 Pythium sukuiense
CCCCCCCCCCCCCCCGGCCAAGTTGCCTTTCCAGAAACTGAGGATCCTTGTGTGGTCTCCGCCGAACTCGTCAGGCCGAGCCACTGCGCCCGCCAAATACTCGAGACTGCTTCGACGTATCTTGGGGTCCGTATTTTTAGCGAGGTTTTCTGAGCCTTCGAATGTCGAAGCCCAAGCTAAGAATGATGATGATCCCTTTCTCCGCCGCAGCCACGAGGCCTCGCGATCTGAGCTCTTCAATCCCGCATGATTCCCTGACGCCTCCGGGCTTTGGGCTCGACTCGTCACTCGCTATTCGCCGACCCAGGCGACAGCCATGGCTCGCCTCGTATCGGGCGACTCACGGCTGGGCTTCTTCTTCCTTTGTGTCGTCTTGGCGTGGGCCACCACGGCCTAAGCGGACAACTCCACGGTCACACCCACGCCATCGCCGACGCTTTCGGGATGCCAAGTCTGTGCCTCAAGTGGCGACTGCTCCCACGCATACCTCGACGCGCCGGGCCAGTTCTGCGGTAACTGGCTGGACCAGGCTAACCAGCATCAGCGCTGCTGCTGTCCACGAGACGCATCCTGCCGGCTTTACAACGACGAGTGCCGCTGTTCACGGAGCACGTCTTCGCCCACAAGGACTACGAAAGCGGCCAACGTCTCCACTGGTGGCTGGGCTGGAGTCACCGTCGGCGCGTTCATGTTCATGGTATGCTGCACGAGCGCGTGTTGGTTCATGCACCGTGTGATTACTAGAAACAGCAACAATCAACGACCTCAGCATGCCACTGCTGTCCCAGTGGTTAACGGACAGCCAGGTTGCAACGTGACGCCTGCTCCTGGCGTCGTGTATGGAGCTCCTCCAGCCCAGTACCCGTACGGAGGAGTTCCCTACGCTGGTGTGCCCACAGCTCCAGTGTACGGCTACGGCTACGGCAACAGCTACGGAAACCACCACCACAGCAGCGGGATGTCGGTGGGTCTAGGTGCCGTGGCTGGTCTAGCGACTGGAATGATGATCGCAGACGTGATGCATGACAGCGGCAACCACCACGGTGACTATGGAGGAGGAGGCTACGACGGCGGAGGCGGCGGTGGATACGATGGAGGCGGCGACTCGGGAGGAGGCGGTGGCGACTTTGGAGGAGACTTTTAGAAGCTTGCGACGCCGCAACGCTGAGGTATTTATTGAATAATCAACATCTTTCCCCCCATTGTCCAAGTCCTTGGTGAGACTTACGCAGCTCGTCTTCTTCATCGCTATCGCTCTCCACGACTGACACGATCATTGACTGAGTGTTCAGTCGCGAGCATTGATATCCTTGGCGTTTATTCTAAACGACGCCGTGAGGCAGCTTCTCGTCCAAGATACCGGCGACGAGGTTTCTCACAGCGATGTCAGCCATGGCGCGGCGGGTCTTCACGGTCGCCGAGCCAATGTGCGGCAGGATCACGCAGTTGGCCAGCGAGAAGAGCTCGTGGCTGGGTGGCAGCGGCTCGGGCGTCGTCACATCCAGACCAGCAGCGGCGATCTGGTTGCTGCGAAGGGCGTCGTGGAGCGCCTCCTGATCCACGACCTCGCCGCGGCTCGTGTTGACGAGCACGGCGTGCGGCTGCATCTGCGAGAAGCTGTGCGCGTTGATGCTGCCGCGCGTGGCATCATTCAGCGGCATGTGGACGCTCACGATGTCGCTCTGCTGCAGCAGTGTGTCCATGTCGACGTACTTGGTATCACCGCCCAGCTCCGCCTCGTGCTCCGGCTTCTTCGACGGCCCCGTGTACAGGATCTTGCAGCCAAAGCCATACTTCATCATACGCGCGTACGTCAAACCGATGCGGCCGAGTCCGATGACACCGACGGTGTTGCCCGTGATGTCCGTACCGCAGTGCTGGAACGGCTGCCACACTCCCCACTGGCCCTGTCGCGCACTGTCGACACACTCGACCAGTCGGCGCTTGGCTGCAAACGTGAGTGCCACGGCGGTCTCCGCCGTGGTCACGTCCAGCACGCCTGGCGTGTGGCCCACGCGCACGTTGCGAGCCTTACAGGCCTCCAGGTCGATGTGGTTGAAGCCCACGGACATGGTGGAGACGACGCGCAGTGACGGCCCAGCGGCGTCCAGTAGCTCCGCGTCGATGCGGTCCGAGAGCAGGCAGTAGAGACCCGTGCATCCCTTGACCTGGCGCAGCAGCTCCTCGCGCGTGATGCACTGGTCTTCCTTGGCGAAATGCGTGACCTCTACAGAGGCCGCACGCGAGCCCACGAGCTGCTTGAACTGATCTACAGGTCAGCCGAGAGGCTAATTAGAAGGCGAGAATGAGATGGAGGAGGAGTCCAGGGTGGCGTACAGTACCAATAGCGAACGGGATGTTGCGCGAGAAGAACACGCGCGCAGGCGCCGTAGCCGCCACTGGAGAACTCATGATGTCGGCCGAATGAAGTGATTGCGTCAGGCGGAAGGATTGTGGAAGTTCACTCAAACGAGACGGCCTCAGATAGTTGTGCTAGTTTAGTTTCATCGATTAGTTTAAATTAGTGGTGTGTTCGCATCATGCTAAGCTGAGCTAATGCGTCGGAAAATCCGTACTGTGCCTTCTGGCTTGACAGTGCGTCATGGACTTGCGGTTCGTCCATGGAGTTGACAGCGTGCTGCAGCACCTTGGCCTTGGTGGAGACGTAGCCTGGATGAGGTGCGTTGACGGCGCAGCGACTGCGTTCCTTGCGCAGCTTGGTCTCCATGTGCACGCGTAGCACCGTGGCGAGCAGGTCCTGGTCCACGTGTGGTTGGCTGTGGCTCGTGACAGTCGCAGCAGGATGGAGACGACGAGCTGCAACGGGGGCGTGTGCAGACTTGCGCTGCAGCTGCAGAGGCAGCTTGTGCTTGAGGCCGATGCACTTGGAGGCCATGGCGTTGGGCGTGGGCAGTGAGTGCATGGCGTTGGTCGTGGTGGTCGTAAGGAATTGGTGGAAGGAAGAAGGACTTGCGAGACGAATGACAAGTTGGGGAATGGAGTCATGGGACCCTGCCGCCGCTGACGCGCTGTAAGTACATACACACGACGGGGCATGATAACATACAGTACCGTACTACAGCCGTCCACCGCCCGACGAGACTCAGCTGCCGCGTGAAGATCCAACCTCGCACGCCACTCAAGCGGCGCATCGCCTGCACTTCACTTTGTCGCCCAAAGAACAGGGTCGCGTACTGCAGAAACGCATACTCAAGTCAACACGATACATACACTTCGGTCGATTTGTCTAACAGTGCCACCTCCAGTACCTCCATAAGGTGATATTCCTAGTCTGCACAAAAATGGGCTTGCGAGCATTGCTCACGCCGGTGCTTTTCGGCGTCAGTTCGCGACTTGAGCGTTCAGAAGTGCACGTTGCAGTAAGGCTGACTGCACGGTGGCGTGCGAGCGCGGCGGATGAGCAGGGGGCTGCATCCAGTCAGTCGGCTGAGTCGACTTCGAAGTCACTCGCGCGAACTGACTGCCGTTGAGTCGTGTTGCCCACGCGAGACGAGAAGCGCTTTTGTTGGATTCGTTTAGACGTTTGTTGGCGTTCTACGAAACGAACCAGCCAACGAACCTGTTCTGTTGGAAAAAGTTCCAACGATCTCATTCTCGCGGCTGAGCTCCACTTGGATACGCGGCGTTCTGTTCCCATTTGTGGAATGTTCCGCCAACTTTGGTGGCGACATCCAACACTCCAACGTATCGCCCGCGCTCCACCTGTTAACCCATATGACCTGGGCCGGCCCACAAGGTGTCCCACATTCTGCTTCTATGTGTTTTGTGGGACGCTGGCCCAGCTGCTTTTAGTCCTTTGTTGGGTTTCCGCGTTGGGTTTCTGTTGGTTTTTGTTGGAAGCTCGCACCCGTGCGTGAGCTTTTGGCCCCAGCAGCTCTTAGCAGACATCCCTCTCTGTCTCGAACAGCAGTGCGACACCAGGCGAACGACCATGGCGACCGAGATGAAGATGCGATTCAACACCAAGGAGCGCGTGCTGCTGGGCATGACGCTGCTGCTGGCGCCCATCTTCTTCTGCGAGATCTACGGCGTCGCCGTCATGCGCCAGGCGCCGGCCTTCCGCTCCGACAAGGCCGCCAGCATGCCGCAGTTCGCCGACCTGTGGATCGCCTTCGCCGTCTCCGGCCTCATCATCGTGCTGCGCTACGTGCTGACCAGAGCCTTCCAGCCGCTGGGACGCCTCATCCTCGCGCCCAACAAGCGCTCGAACCCAGAGCGCGTGGAGCGCTTCGCCACCGTCCTGTTCAAGTTCCTGTACGTTTGCGCACGTGGCATCCATTGACCGACTGGGGTTTTCTGATGGGAATTTGATGTCGAATGCAGGTACTTTGCCATCATCACGAGTGTCGGGTACTACGTCATGAAGGACGAGGACTGGCTTCCACCGGCACTGGGCGGGGCGGGCGTCATGAAGAACTGTTTCCTGACGCTCAGCGTGCCGCCGACGACCGCGATTAAGTACTACACGCTCGTGCAGCTGGGCTACCACTTCCACAGCCTCGTGTACATGATCGTGCTCACGCCGATCCGCAACGACTTCCTGGAGATGATGGTGCACCACGTCGCGACGATCTTCCTCATCGGCTGCTCGTACCTGTCCAACTACTGGGCGCCGGGCGCGCTCGTGGCCTTCGTGCACGACATCGGCGACGTCACTGGCTGTGCGTTCGTCTCTCTAACTCTCTTGGCTCATGCGAATATCCACTCTCTGACTGGCTACGTTGTGTTGTGCTGTGATGCAGACGGCATCAAGTCGATTGTGGATACGGGCAACACGCCCCTGGTCGTGTTCATGTACATCCTGCTGCTCGTGTCGTGGGGCTACTCGCGACTGTTTGTGTTCCCGGACATGATCTACCACGGCGTCTTCATTCTGCCGGAGATGAACCCGTCCATCTCGATGGTCTTCCTGCACCCGATGAACACGATGCTGTCCATGCTGCAGCTGCTGCATGTGTACTGGTATTGTCTCTTCCTGGTCATGGGCTACACGCTGCTCAAGACCGGCAAGCAGGAGGACATCCAGAACAGGATCCAGGACAAGCACACTGCCAAGAAGACGGCGTAGACGGACGCACTCGTACCCCGATCGTGTAATGGATACTGAAGCAATGAAGGAGGAGGCAGACAGACAGGCAGCCACACTGACAGACAGACTGTAGCTAGACTTCACATTGCTTACATACACATGTACATACAGTCTGTTCGTGGTCGCCTCCACGTCATCTTCCCGTTGCCTGGCCAAGGCCATCGCCTGAAACCGATCGCTTGATGCATCTCAGAGCGGCATCTCGTCATGTTGTTGGAGATGTTCGCGTGTGGGTCGCTCCACACAGTTTCCCACACGCTATCCCACATCACCATCTGGCACGATCCGTCATGAACAGGTCCAATCAGCCGCCTGCTTCTTCCTGCTCACTCTCGCTGGGATGGAGATGCGCCGGCCGCATGCGCATCAGAGCCCTTCGAGCGACGAGACCGACACCGACTCGCACAGAGCCACGAGACCTGGCACACGCACACCCGCAGCCATGGCCACGCAGATGAAGCTCGAGTTCAACGCCAAGGAGCGCGTGCTGCTGGGCCTGACGCTGCTGCTCGCGCCCATCTTCGTCTGCGAGATCTACGGCGTGTCCATCATGCGCCAGACCGACGCCTTCCGCGACGACCCGGCCATGCCGCAGCTGCAGGACCTGGCCGTGGGCTTCGCCATCGCGCTCGTGATCGTCGCGCTGCACTACGTGCTCACCAAGGCCTTCCAGCCGCTCGGACGCGTCATCCTCGCGCCCAGCAAGCGCACCACCGAGCGCGTCGAGCGCTTCGCCACCGTGCTCTTCAAGTTCCTGTACGTGGAGATTGACGGACTGAGAATGGCGCCATGATGATAGCACTGACAAGTCGCGCGTGTTGTAGGTACTTTGTGGGCATCACAGTGGCTGGGTTCCAGATCATGAAGGACGAGAAGTGGTTCCCAACGTCGCTGGGCGGAAGCGGCGACGTGGTCGAATCGTACTACACGCTGGACACGGCGCCGTCGCAGGCGCTCAAGTACTACTTCCTCGTGCAGCTCGGCTACCACACGCACAGTCTGCTGTATATGCTGCTGCTCACGCCGATCCGTAACGACTTTTTGGAGATGCTACTGCACCACGTCGCGACGATTTTCCTCATCGGCAGCTCGTACCTGGCCAACTATACCGCCAAGGGCGCCTTGGTCGCGTATCTGCATGACATCGGCGACGTCTCTGGCTGTGAGTTCGTCTCTGTTTGTTGAATTAGTGTAGCTGGAGGCTGCGTGGCTGACTTGGTTTGCTTCGATTGATACCGCAGACGCGATCAAGTCGGTCGTGGACACTGGCAACACGCCGCTGGTGGTGGTCATGTACTTGCTTCTGCTAGTGTCGTGGGGCTACACGCGCCTGTACGTCTTCCCTCGCGACCTCATCTACAACGCCGTCGTGACGGTACCCAAGGTGAACCCGAACGTGTCCATGTTCTTCCTGCAGCCGTGCAACGCCATGCTGTCCATGCTGCAGCTGCTCCATATCTACTGGTACGCGCTGTTCCTGGTCATGGGCTACATGCTGCTCAAGACGGGCAAGCAAGAGGACATCCAGAACAAGATCCGCGACTCCAAGAGCAAGAAGGAGCAGTGAGCCCAAGAAATGGAGGTCGACACGCCGGAGAGATATGAGTTCTGTTTAGATATGGTACTATCCGTAGATATCGTCGCGTGCATCCATATTCAACAATATGTGTGTGGTCCACCTCAATATTCTAGAGTGATGGTTGTCAAACGAGGTCCAATTGGACCATTTGGTCCGCCCACAATTTCCGCTGCGCAGCCACCAGAAAGACAGACGGACCATGATGCTGAGCCGCTCGCGACGCGCACGTGCGCTGCTGCGTCCGCACGCGCGACTGACACCACACGCGACGCGCAGCTTAAGCTCGGTTATTGGCGGCGACTTCTACGATGTCGTGGTGGTCGGTGGCGGCCACGCGGGATGCGAGGCGGCCGCAGCCGCTGCACGAGCAGGTTCGAAGAGAAGCTGTTCACTTAGAAGGACAACCAGTGGATCAATGGACTCACGAGCTGCTGTGCGATTAGGCGCGAAGACGGCGCTGGTGACGCAGAAGCTGTCGACAGTCGGCGAGATGTCGTGCAACGTACGTGGCTTGTGTGGAGGAGTGAGGGTCTCATGTAGCTGACGGAGACGCTGTGTTCACTAGCCTTCGATCGGCGGTGTCGGCAAGGGTACGCTCGTACGAGAGGTGGACGCGCTGGACGGACTCATGGGCAAGGTCGCAGACAGCGCTGGCATCCAGTTCCGCATGCTCAACTCGGCCAAAGGGCCGGCCGTGCGAGGCCCGCGAGCTCAGATGGACCGAGATATCTACCAGCAGACCATGCAACAGACGCTGCGAGGCATCCCGAACCTCACGCTGGAGGAGGAAGGCGTGGAGGACATCGTGCTGTGTCCGCAGCAGAACAGCATCCAGGGCATCGTCACGGCGTCCGGCCGCACGATCCGCTGCTCGAAAGTGGTGATCACCACGGGCACGTTCCTGCGCGGCATCATCTACTTGGGTCGCGATGTGCGATTCCCTGCAGGCAGACACATGCGAGACTGCAACGGACTCGAGCCGCCGTCAGTTGGACTTGCGAAGACGCTCGAGCGATTCGAGTTCCCACTCGGACGACTCAAGACCGGTACGCCGCCTCGCATTGATAAAAACACCATCAACTATCAAGGCTTGGAGATCCAGCCGAGCGACGATCCAGCCTTGCCGTTCTCTTACCTCCATGAGAACCAAAAGGTACCGCTCCATGACAAGCAGGTCGTGTGCCACGCGACTTTCACGAATGAGAAGAGCCACCAGATCGTGCGAGACAACCTGCACATGCTGCCCGAGTACATTGGCGGCGGTGGACTGGGCGTCGGCCCTCGCTACTGTCCATCGATCGACGCCAAGGTCATGCGCTTTGCCGACCGCAATCGCCACCAGATTTGGCTCGAACCTGAGGGTCTTAACAACTCGATCGTGTATCCAAACGGCATCAGCACGGCGCTGCCGGAGGATCTCCAAGTGCAGCTCATCCGCACGATCCAGGGGCTAGAAAACGCAGAGCTCATTCGTCCAGGCTACGCGGTGGAGTACGACTACATCGACCCTCGCTCGCTACACCCGACGCTCGAGACCAAGAAGATCGACGGCTTGTACTTGGCTGGACAGATCAACGGCACGACGGGCTACGAGGAGGCGGCTGCGCAAGGCATCGTCGCCGGTATGAACGCCGGTCTCGCCGCAGTGGGCAAGGCGCCGTTCATTCTCGACCGTGCGGACGCGTTCATCGGCGTGTTGATCGACGATCTCGTGTCGCTGGGCACGAACGAGCCGTACCGCATGTTCACATCGCGGTCCGAGTACCGACTGATGCTGCGTCAGGATAACGCGGACATGCGACTCACGCGACGTGCATTCGAACATGGCGCAGGCGTGGACGAGTCGCGAATGGCGCGACTGGAGAAAAAGGAACACGCCATGGACGCCGCGCGTGCGGCGCTGGAAGGCTACTCGTGCGACCCACACCAGTGGAACAAGCACGGCATCAAGGTCGGTCTGGACGGCGTCAAGCGCACGGCCGCCCAGATCCTGTCTTTCGCGACCGTGACGCCGCACGACATCGAAGCGATCTGGAAGGCTGAGGACTACGAGCACGCAGACGCTCTCGCTGACGAAGTGAAGGATCTGGTCAAGATCGAGTGTCTGTACGCGACGCAGCTACGACTACAGAAGCAGGAGATCGACGCGTTCCGCAAGAAGCAGCACGTGCCGATCCCGGACTGGATCGACTACGCGACGCTGCCCATGATATCAAACGAGGAGAAGGAGAAGCTGCTCAAGCACAAGCCCACGACCATCCACGCCGCCAGTCGCATTGCTGGTATCCGATCGGCGACGTTGCTGTTGCTGTATCAGTACGCGATGCGTCGTGAGTACGACCCCAACTACAAGGGCAAGAAGCAGCAGCGCAAGGAGCTGATGATGGCCAAGATGAAGCCGGCTGTGGACGCTGACGCCGACGGTGAGGACCACGCGCGTGCACAGCAACACCAGTAGACGTGATCCCTGGACGAATACTATGTAGATTTCTCTCCATGCAATCCACAATCCACTCACAAAGCGTGCTCAAGCCCGCCTCCACAATCGACTGTGCACTTCTTCACAGCTACCCACTGACTCCAGCGACCACTAAGCCATTGTTCGCATCCCACGCCCTCCACTCATCAAGCTCCGCGAGCAGGCAGTCGACAGGCGTTGACCACCGTTGATCTCAGGAAAGTCTCAGCCACTCACCAGTGTCCATGTTGGAAACAGAGCGCACGAACTTCAACGTGAGTCAGTTTACCACCTGCACACGAGAGCCTCGTGACGGCCTCCAAATTTTGGATGGATGGCTCACAGTTCCACTTGAGACTCCAGTTCCATCCGTTGAGCCGGTCTCTCTGCTACAGGAGCACTCCCGCGCACCCACGGCCAATGGCTGGCAGTCCGAGCCGAGAAACGTCGTGGTCAATGGCATTGAGTCTATGGTAGACCACTGGTACTGTACAGTATCATACCGCTGGTGTGGCGTCGTGACGTTCCCCGGGTATGAGTTCTATTGTCACACTGTCTACAGTGCAGTACGGTACGGTATATTGGAACTCGCAATTGGATCGGATTTGCGATTTCGGAAGCAGAGCTGGATCGCACAGCGTCCCACGGTGAGTCAACTTCTTTGGGTACACTAACAGCGTGAGTGAAGGTCTTGACCGTTGACACTACCATCATTCCTACCAGATCCATCATAGACAGGCGTCTCCCGTCCGTCCGCCTGGACGCCTCCCGTGCGCTCTTAACACGACCAGCTACTGTCAGTCTCCACATCCCCTCACTCGCCCATTTGCCGGCAACTGCGCACTCGTCGTCTCTCGCATCATCCACTTCGTTTTCCACTGCGTCTGCTGCCATGGCTGCGTTGCTCTCATCGTCCGGATCCCCTCGCAAGACCGGCTATGGCTCGCTGCCCTCATCTGCTGCGCCACCTCCTCCTGGTGCCGCCTCCATATTCTCCCGTGTGCTCTTCGCGTACGCCAACCCCGTCATGGCCACCAGCAACCAGCGTCAGCTGAACGCCGACGATCTGTGGGAGCTGGAGGGCGACAACCAGACCGCGCTCGCGTTCGCTAAGTTCCGCGGCCACTTCACTCGCCACGGCCACTCGCTGCTCCAGGCAACGTTCCGTACGTACGGTGGCACGTACACATTGTGTGGCCTCGCGTCGCTCTTCTCCGTGGGCTGCGGCATCTTCGCACCGGCCGTACTCCACCACGTCATCGACGCCTTCGCGGCGCCTGAGCTCGACATGCAGAGTCTGCTGCTGTGGCTCAGTGCGTTCTTCACGTCCAAGATCGCCGATGCGTTCGTTGTCGCGCACATGAACTTCCACTTGGAGCTGGCAGCGCAGCGTCTGTCGTCGTCGTTGAAAGCCGTGCTGTTTGAGAAGGCCACGCGCCGCTCCATCCAGAGCAAGGGCGACGACGACAGCGTCGACATCGCCAACCTGTACTCGTCCGACGTCGACGGCGTGCTCAGTGCGGCGTTTGAATTCAACAAGGCCTGGGTGCTGCCCGTGCAAGTGCTGGGTATCGTAGGCATGCTGTACAGCATCCTCGGCGTCGCGGCGTTCGCTGGCTTGGGTATGCTGGGCATCTCCATGGGCATCAGCTTCACCATCGCCAAGTACTCGAGCGACGCCTTCGAGGACATCATGGACCACAAGGACACGCGCATGAAGCTGATCAAGGAGGTGTTTGGCGCCATCCAAGTCATCAAGCTCAGCGCGTGGGAGTCCAAGTTTGCCGACAAGATCCGCCAGCTCCGCTCCAAGGAGATGGCGGCCATCTCGCGCTTCGTGTACTCGGAGGCCCTCAGCGTGTTCATGCTCGGGGCCACTCCGATGCTCGTGTCGTTGGTGTCGTTTGCCGTGTACGCTGTGGTGCTGGGCAACACGCTGACGGCTGCAAAGGTCTTCTCTTCGATGGCGCTGTTCAACGGCCTTCGCGTGCCTCTACGCGACCTCCCGGACACCATCTCCGAGTGTGTTCAGGCCAACGTGTCCTTCCAGCGCATGCAGGACTTCCTGGCGCTCGAGGAGTTTAATGCGGCCAACGTCATCCGCGACGGCTCGGCGTACGCCGCTGAGATCGCGATCCAGATCCGGAACGGCTCGTTTGGCTGGACTGAAGACCGCGCACTGCTGCGTGAAGTCAATCTCACAGTCAAGAAGGGAGACTTCGTGGTCGTCCACGGCGTCGTGGGCTCGGGCAAGTCCTCGCTCTGCTCGGTGCTGCTGGGCGAGATGCTCAAGCTCACCGGCTCGGTGTTTGTGCGTGGCCGCGTGGCGTACTACTCGCAGCAGACGTGGATCCAGAACATGAGCATCCGTGACAACATCCTCTTCGGCAATGCCTACGACAGTGCCAAATACCAGCGTGTAGTGGATGCGTGTGGACTCGTGGCAGACCTGGTAGGCTTTGCCTCCGGTGATGCCACCGAGATCGGACAGAAGGGCATCAACCTGTCGGGTGGTCAGAAGGCACGCCTGTGTCTTGCTCGTGCCTGCTACTCAGACGCCGACGTGCTGATTCTCGACTCCCCACTCGCGGCGGTGGACGCCGTCGTGCGTCGTGAGATCTTCAGCAAGTGCCTGTGCGAGCTCTTGGCCGACAAGACCGTCGTGCTCGTCACTCACGCTCATGATATCATCAGCTCGGACGCCGCTAACTTTAAGCTGGAAGTCGCCAATGGAGAGGTGCGTGGGGAGCGTCGGGAGCCTACCAAGTCCCGTCGTGCCTACGCTACTTGGGTCTCACCTCGCGGCGCTGTCGTGCCTGCAAAGAGCCTGGACGAGGAAGAGACTGACGCTGGCAAGAGCTCCCCACGCCTGATCGAAGCGGAGGTTCGTGAGGAAGGACGAGTGTCCAAGGCGGTGTTCCTCAAGTACTTCAACGCGCTCGGTGGTAAGCGCATGTGCTTTTTCCTGTTCGCGGTGCAGATCCTGTCGCAGGGGTTCCAGATCCGCAGCGACTTCTGGCTGAGCCACTGGACGGGCCAGAAGAACGGCGTGTACAACCAGGAGGACACGGCGTACAACATGAAGATCTACGCGCTGCTGGGTCTGGGCTTGGCGTCCATGGTCTTTATCCGCACGATCGCCGTGTCGTTCCTCGGCCTGCGCGCGTCCAAGCACCTCTTCGAGTGGATGACCACGTCGCTGCTGAACGCGCCGCTGCGGTTCTTCGACGCCACGCCCATCGGCCGCATCCTCACACGCTACGGCGCCGACATGTCGCTTGTGGACTTCCGCCTGCCGTTCGGCTTTGGCGGCGTCATCTCGACCGGCTTCTTCACGCTGTGTCAGCTAGCCACTGCCATTTACACTGTCAACCTCCTTGGCTTCCTGGTCGTGCCACTCATGTACATCTACGTGACGATGGCCAACTTCTATCTCGCGCCGTCGCGTGAGGTCTCCCGCCTTGAGAAAGTCGCAGCATCGCCCGTGCTCACCCACGTCACTGGCTCTGAGGAAGGCGTGGCGATCTTGCGTGCGTTTGGCTCACAGTACATTGAACGAGCGGTCGTGGAGAACTTCAAGCGCATCGATCTGGGCAACAAGGTGTTCTTCGCCGAGACAGTCATCGGCCAGTGGTTCCAAGTGCGTATGCAGCTCATCGGCGCGGGCGTCGTGATCGCTATCGTCTCCAGCCTGGTGTACCTGCACTCGAGTCTCTCGCCTGGCGTCATGGGCCTTGCGTTTGCCTACGCCTTGAACGTGGACGGTGGACTCATCGGCTTGGTGCGTGTGTGGTCGTACGTTGAAGTGTGCATGGTGAGCCCCGAGCGTATCCTCGAGTACGCCTCGCTGCCTGCCGAAGGAGAGGCTAACCTGCTCCAAATCGAGCCAGCGGCGAGCTGGCCGTCGAAGGGCTCGGTGGACTTCAAGAAGGTCGTCTTCAGCTACAAGCCTGGGGCTCCTGCAGTGCTCAAGGGCCTCACGTTCTCGATCCGCAGTAACGAGAAGGTCGGCATTGTCGGTCGCACTGGTGCTGGTAAGTCCTCGCTCACAATGGCACTCTTCCGCATCAACGAGCTGGACAGCGGCCGCGTGCTCATCGACGGCGTGGACATCGCGTCTGTTCCTCTCCACACGCTGCGCTCGCGTCTGTCGATCATCCCTCAGGCACCCGTGCTCTTCAAGGGCCCGTTGCGTGCCTATATGGATCCGTTCGGCGACTTCACGGACGCGGAGATCTGGGCGGCGTTTGAGCAAGTGGACATGAAGCAAATGGTCGTGGCGCTGGACGGACAACTGGGCTACGAGCTGAGCGAGAACGGCGAGAACTTCAGTGTGGGCGAGCGGCAGATGATGTGCATGGCGAGGGCCATGCTGACCAAGGCCCAGGTCGTGGTGCTGGACGAGGCCACGGCGTCTATCGACCACGCCACGGAGCAGAAGCTGCAGCGCACGATTACGAGGGCCTTCCAGCACGCGACCGTGCTCACGATCGCGCATCGCCTCGCGACGGTACTGGACTCGGACCGCATCATGGTGCTGAGCGACGGCAACGTGGTCGAGTTCGACACGCCCGCCAAGCTCATCAAGAACACCAAGGGCGCGTTCCACGAGCTCGCAAAGGAGGCGGGCGTGCTGGACAAGGTCCCGAAGCAGAAGTAGGTTCGGTAGTGCTGGGTACTACGTAGGAGCGTACAATTAGGAGCAGGGCGGAGCTGGAAAATCGCATTTGACATTGGGATCTTTGTCTGTCTGTGACGAGGCGCGAAATGTAGCCATGTTCGAATAGGCGAACCCTCCATTGGAATGCACCAGCCAGCACCGTAAAGCAGCCAGCAGAGTCTCTCTGGATCAGAGTCTGGTCAGTCTGAATCGCCTACACCTTCTCTCTCACGGTGAGGGAATGATGACTCTCCTCTTGGAGCTCTCCATCAAAATTCACTGACAGTCACTGCCGTAATGGATGATGTGACTTCCCAGGAATCAAGTGACACTTCGACGTCGCGGGACGACACGTCGGCGCCACGGTAACGCCATCGCCATCACGAGACCCAAGGTGCTGTAGCCTGTGACTCACAGGCTACACAGTGCGAGGTCCCATCATGGGCCCATGAGCTTGAGAGACCGATGCAGATCCCTCCGTCAAAAGAGCCGTGCTCTTTGGCCTTGTTTATGGCCAATATCAAAGCTCGTTTAGGCATGTTTAACATGCTAATTTCCCATTTTAGATGCTTTCGTGGAGTGAAAAGCTGATGTCCAAGGCGTATTCAAAGTTTCTAAAACCCATGTAGCAGTCTGTTTTGTCCGCCTGTCGAATCGATTCAGAACGTCACCAGCTGGCGTGATGGACCGTCGCCGTCCTCATAGGTTTCCACAGGCTCCAACAATAGCTTCAGTCTGGGATCAGTGCATTTAGTCAAAGAGAGTATTCGTCCTCACAGGTACCGACTGGCGTCACAGTGGGATCCGGAGATCAGCGTGTCAAGGCCACGTGCGTGTGTCTGCTTGTGCCTGTTGCGGCGTCGTGCGTGAGTGGTGTTGCCGTGCGTTTGTTTGACGGCGAGCAGCTCACCAGCCCAACACCACGCAGCCCAAGCCACGCCAAGCAAGGCTGACTCCCATCAGCCAACAACCAACTCAGGAGACCGCATTCCCCGCGATCCAGAAGACGCGAACGAGAGATCATCTCCGGATTCCGGCATCCGGCATCACGGTCTCCGATACTGTACATATCCCTCATTATCCAGTGAACTCGTCCAGTTGACGATTCCTGCGCTTGCCTGAGCTGCTCGTCCCACCCGTTCACTGGATTCGATCTGCGTGCGTGGCACCCCATCGATCTTCTTTTTTTGTGGCGACCCAACGCATCCTTCCGTCAGCGGTTCAGCGCAGCGCGTCCGCCAGAAACCCCCTGCGTGCGACGCGTTTGCGACAGCTCCCGATCCACCCACTCGACGACACGCTCGCGCGTCCAGAAGCCGGACCAGACTATCCGTGTACCCACTGCACCGCACGCCTAACGTCGCAGGCCGCACGCACGAGCTAGCGACCATGAACATGGCCACGCCCATGCAGTACTCCATCCCGGGCGGCGCCGTCGCGTTCACTGGATCGACTTTCCAGCCCGACCCATTCGACAAGTCCCCGCTCAATCCAGTGAACATGAGCCGCACGGCCGACAGCGCGACAAGCGCCACGGCGCCGTCCAGTAAACTGCTGGACCGCGTCCGCGTCGCTGCCTCAGACCTGGCCGAGCTCGCCTGTGTCCAGGCTGGATGGCGGTACGTCTCCGAGAAAGGCAACACGACGATCTACGAGATGAACGGCGCCGTGCTGCCCAGCTCGGTCTCCGTGGCTGCGTCCTTCGGCGGCGCCGGTGGAAAAGCCTCCGACTACTACCTGGTCAAGGGCGTCACGACTGTGAACGTGGACGTGGACCACGTGCTGGAGCTGCTCACGGCGCCCGTAACAGAGACCTTCGCGCTGCGTATGAACCAGATCTTCGGCAAGCAGTTCTACCAGAACGGCGTGGTCGTCGACCAGCTCTCGTGCACGAACCCGCCGTCGCAGTTCCGGTCGCAGGACGGAAGTATGAGGAGCTACAGCCAGGACGACGCGTACAGCGTCAACTGGCTCGCGCTCAAGGCCTCGGACGGCGCGCGAGACTTCACACTTGCTAGCTACCAGGACGCGTTCCAGCGAGACGCCCGTGGAGGGCTCGTGCGGCTCGGTCGTCGTGCTGCGAGGGATCCTCCGCGACGAGGAGACGCCACGGACCGCCTGCTGGGCGTGCACGCGCTCACGTCGTTCAACTTCAAGGACATCCCGGCGCTGCCCAAGTCCAAGACCACGGAGCGGCTCCACTTCCGCAACACGGGCTTCGTGGTGGAGGAGACCCACGAGCGCGGCGTGTTCCGTGTGTCGTTCTTCCTGTCGCTCATGCCCATCCCGGCAACGCTGCGCAGCCCCAAGAAGTACGAGAAGTGGCTCCAGGGACTCGCGCAGTGCGTGGGTAACCTGGCGCTGCAGGCCAAGCCGCAGCAGGTGCTGAGCCACGCCAAGAAGACCAAGTGGAAGACCAGCGACCACTGTATGCTGTGTCTCAAGTCCTTTTACGCGTTCCGTCGCTGCCACCACTGCCGCTTTTGTGGCGAAGCCGTGTGCAACAAATGCTCGGGCTTCGTCGACGTCTCGCGGCTCGACGTCGTGCACACGCTCAACGGCCAGATGCGTCCGGCCGCGAACCCGTCGCTGAGCGGCCACTACTCAGAGACTCGCGGCTGCTCACGCTGCATCCGCCAGCTCATGGACGACTACGCCAACAGCAGCACGACCGGCGTGTCTATCGGCGGCGGACTCGACTCGCAGCGACGCTCGAGCACGACTGGCAGCCGCAGCTCCAAGAACTCGTCGTTCCTCAGCAGCAACAACAACAATCCGCCGCTGCCAAGCGATGACGAAGACGTGATCTCGCTCAGTGGAAGCAGCGACCGTCTCAGCTCTGACAGCTTCAGCGGCGCCTCCGCGTACCAGCGGCCGCACGTCAATGTGGGAATCAACGGCGTGGCAAACGGTCAGCGAAGCCGTGGTGTCATGGCTGTCGACGACGTGGAGGAGTACGAAGCGTCAGTAGTGAAGGGTGCTTCACTGGCGTCGTTTGCGAAGCCGCCGCTGCACGTCGACGCGAAGTTGTCCATGTCAACAGCCAGCTCGTTCTCCAACCCGTCGTTCGTAGAAGATCACCAGAACCTGCGTGTGTCAGCGGCGAGCCACCTGAGCCAGCGGGGATGGAACCCGAGCATGACGGCCGGGCCGTCGCTCGGATCAGCCGCCAACGCGCGACCGCCGACCGACTTCCAGTCGTTCCAGGCCGACTACTCGTCCGACGACGACGTGCTCAACCTCGCGGGGCTGACCATCCACGACCACGACCACGACCACTACCCTTACTCCCAGTCGCAGCCGCAGCTCCACGATGACGAGACCGACATTGACGCGCCTCCGATGTTCGCACGGTCCATGATCAGTTCCAAGCCGACAGCACACACGCCAAGCCACATGCAGCCTCGCTCGACTGTGAGCAGCAGCCGCAGCGGCGACAGCGGATCCAACTCGTTCAAGTTCTCGATGATGAGCCAGAAGTTATCGATATCGTCCGAGCCAGAGACCGAGCCGCTCAGTAATGACTCGTTCACGACCGGCTACGTGCCTGAGCCGCAGCCAGATCTACGTGCGACGAACGTGCGCTCGAGCCGCGTCACCGACTTGAACCGCGTGACGACGACGTCGTCGTCCAAGCTCTTCTCCATGTCGGCTGGTCCGCGACTCCACTCGCACCAGCTCCCACAGCAGCGACCGCCGCGTCCACAGCCTGCGTTCTACCAGGAGCCCGTGCGCTCGTCCTCCTCGGGCAGCTCCCGTGCCTCGCTTCCTATGAGTGAGGACATGTTCATGCTTCCACCGGCTGCGTTGGCCGCCGCGGGAGGCAGCGAAGCCGGCCACAGCGACATGATCCTACTCGCGCCCAAGAGGCAGCAGGCGCCGCAGTTCGTCGAGTTCTCTGACTCGCACCGAGAGTCCATCTTCGTGCGTCCAGGCGACGGCAGCGACATGATCCCGCTCAAGTTCTAGAGCCTAGGTATGCACACAAGCTAAACCCTCACTAGCTGTTAGCGATCTCAGTTGGTGTCTCGCGACGGATCGAACGTCGTGGCAAGAGAACACCCACATACAGTTGTATTTATCATACTATTCCATTCCTACTGCTCCTGGTTGGGCTTGAAGAAGCCCTTGATGGACATTTGTCCGGGCTCGCGGCCGCCTCCGCTCTTGCTGAAGCCGTTGCGTCCGCTGCGGTAGCCCTTGCTCTTCTCGTTCTTGTTGCTGCCCGTCTTGTTGGCGTCTCCATTGCGTCCTCCGTGCGCCGTCCAGCCTCGGCCCATGACGATGGGCTTGAAGTACGTCGACTGCGGGTCCGCCCACGGCGTGTGGACCATGGCTTTGTTCTTGACCGCCGTCGCGAGCTCCGGGATCCACTGCAGCACGAACTCGCCGTGCGGGTCGTAGTCCTTAGCCTGCTTGATCATGTTGAAGTACCGGTCCTCGCGCGGGTCGTTGCCCAGGCCGGCCACGTACAGCCAGTTGCCGTAGTTGGAGGCTGGGTCGTGGTCCAGCAAGTGGCTCTCGAACCACTCGGCGCCCATGCGCCAGTCGACGCCCAGGTCCTTGACCAGGAACGACGCCACGTTCTGGCGGCCGCGGTTCGACATCCAGCCCGTGGCCTGGAGCTCGCGCATGTTGGCGTCCACGAACGGCACGCCCGTGGTGCCGTCACACCACTTCTTGAACTTGGCCAGGTCGTTGGACCAGTTCATGTCCTTGCCGTAGATGCCGCCTTCGAAGAAGAGTCGGTTGCCGTACTTCATAGCCACGTACTTGAGGTAGTCGCGCCACAGCAGCTCGAACCACACCCAGTACGTGCTCTCGTTGCCGCCCTTGCTCTCCTCGTACTTGGTGAGCTCGTGCATGATCTGGCGTGCACTCAGACAGCCCAGTGCCAGCCACGGACTGAACTTGGTACTGTAGTCCAGTCCCACGAGTCCGTTGCGGGTCTGCTTGTACGTACGCACGTGGCCGCCGTAGAAGTAGTGGTTCATACGCGCGAGAGCCGCTGTCTCGCCGCCCTTCCACGGGAATGCGGACTTTGACGGCTGCACAGGCAGGCTGTCCAAGCCTCCCCACACATCCACGGACGGCGGACGCACGTCAGGCAACGGGCTCAGCACCTCAGGCAGCGGCGGCGCCGGAGGAGCCAGCACGGAGCTGTCGAACTTGCGCGCGCGTTCAATGAGTGTGCGGAACTGGCTGAAGACGTCGGGCAGCTCCTTGATGCGGCCTGGCAGCTTGTGCGGCGGCACCATCGTGGACGTGTGCACGAGCTTGAGCGGCACGTCAGCCAGGTGCTTGCGCAGCTGCCCGACGAGCAGGTTCTCTTCGTGCGTGTACTCTGCGCTCATGAACACGCGCACATTGTCGACGCCGTGGCTCTTGTCGGCGTACAGAGGCAGCACGTGGTCGCGCAGCACCTTGAACGGGTCGCCCTGCAGAACGACGAGGTCACTGCGCTTGGCCTGGAGACTGGTCTTGAGGTCCTGGAGACTCTCCAGTAGGAAGCGCTTCTTGAGACCGTGGTAGCGAGGGAAGTCGAAGTGCCACGTGCCCTTGGACTCGCCGACGAAGCGCGGGTCCCAGATGAACACGGGCAGCACGGTCGCGCACTGCTGCAGAGCGGCAGTGAGCACGGGGTTGTCGTGGAGACGCAGGTCGTTGCGGAACACCACGACGCCAAGCGACTTGGCCTTCTGGCTCATGGTGGTTCGTTAGTTAGTGGCTGGTGGGAAGAAGGATACTGAGCGAGTAGGACGGCGGACGAGTCGACCGCCGTCGTCGGCTCGGGACTTGAAGACGAACGTCATTGAATTCCGACAGTGAGCTTGTCCGCCAAAAGATGCGAGTTGATGTGGTTGGAAGTAGAGTGGACCACGCTATGATTTCAGATGGTGTAGTCCACACTAAGGCCGATGTGATGCTCCCACTTCTTCAATACATTTCAAGGAATAAATTAACATTGAAGAATGAGATTGTTTTGACTTGGGGAAGTTGCTTGCTGTGTGCCACTCGAATCAATAGGAAGACCTGGTCGGCGTGACAGCGAGTACGATGATGACCATCACGAACAACACGGAGCATAGAGACACCACCACGGCCTGCGTGCTGCAGCAGCTTTCTTCCGCTTTTGGTCGTGATCGCAGGTCAGTTGGATCGCGTGATAAGTACCCTGAGGCGTCAAGACCTCTGGCTGAGGTCCTGCACGCGCGCTTGCCTGGTGCTGGTGGAGCCGTGCTAGCTCGATGGCATGCCTCGCTCGTTCCATCTCTATGGCCTCCTGGTGACGCCGCTCCTGCTCAATCAACTTCTGCATCAACGCCGACTGTTCCAAGCGTAGCTTCTCGAGCTCATTTTTGATTTCCTGGGCCTGCTGAGAGAATCCGCTGGTGTCGATGGCCCGCACCTGCCGCTCTTCGATGCAAATCGACGGTCCGTTTTCCATACACGTGAGGAACTCGTGAGGGAGCTTGACACTGTGCGACCGTGGATGATTCTTCGAGATCCGCGATGCGCGGCACGAAACAGAAGGACTCGGTGAGGTACTTGCGGTTCACCAGCGTCTTGATCTTCTTGAATTCGTCGCCGCGATTCAACAACGCTTCATACTGGCGTCCGCCGACACAGTTCATCACGAACGTGTACTTGCAGTTGAGCTCGCTTAGTCGCGTTCGGCAGACTGGCTGCGGTCTCGAGACAAAACCAAGCGCATTGCGCATCAGCACCAACGAAGGATACCTCGACCTGGCAATATAGGCGGTGGTTGTTGCTCAGGAGATCATTTCGTGGAAGATTCAGAGCTTCACTGTTTGTATGCTGAGGAAGAATCCAACACAACCTTGGCGGTCTGCTGGCAATGATAGCAACCATTGACCCACACGATCTTACAGCATTGTGTGCGAAAAGAGCGCATTGCCAAAGCCAACAAGCGATAAGCAATATATGTTCGTGGGCGAGGCTTGCCCCATTCGTCGTGCACGATCCTGCCTGGCAGGCGTCAATATGACGCGGCCGGGCTCATGATTGCAGTGCATTGACGCCGTTCAATGGACCACAATCATGATGGCTTTTTGATGCTCGACGTGAGACTTGCCACTGCGCTGCGATTGGTCAGCGGCTGGCTCCACCTCAGCCAATCACCGCACGCCGGGCGTGTGCCCACGACTGAGATCGCCAGAACTCGCCACTTCAACCACCAGCACCAGCCGTCCGCGTGACTCAAGCACTGCGTGAGTGGCTGGCGCCACGCGCTGAGACCGACCTCATTGGCGCCACGGCTCAGCATCCGTACTCGATACAAAGATTAAATAAGCCGCCAGAGCCCCTTCACATGGCTACACTCGCGTGGAACAATCAGTGATTGCTCCTGAGTACTCGAAGTATCTTCTATCCGCGAGTGTGGTCCTGCCATCGGCTGTGATGGCTGTGCCGGCGATCTCGTTTGCCCGGTATCATGCTCTACTGCATGGTACACGGTACTGTACGTGGTTTGTGTGGTTTGTGTGGCTCTCCGTGTACTTTGACTGGCTCAGGGAAGGCCATGCGATGGCTGCTTCTCAAAGTCTTGGACTGGAACGCTAGCTTTGCTGGAGGTCACTTGCCAATTGTCCTTGGTTTCCTCCGATGGCGTCCTCTTCCATGCCGCTCACTCCCGACCCAGGTCCCTACACGGCCGTGCACTCGCCAAGCCATGAGCAGCCAATCGCCTCTCCGTCTTGGACTGCGAGACACTGGTACCTCGGCAGCATCGCGCTGCTGCTCGCCTTCGCATCCCTCGCGTTGTACTACACGGCCGCCGTGGTCTACCTCACGCCGTACTACTGGAAGATCGACCCGAAGCTCGCAGTGTGGTGGGGCGTGCCGTCCGAAGAAGAGCTCGAGGCCGACCCGAATGTCTCTCCTGGTCACAGTGAGATGACACTGCCCACGTACCTCTTCCTCGGACTCTTCGTGCCGATGTTACTCACGATGGTCCTCGTGCCAGTGCTTCGCCACTTCAACGTGCGTCGCATCACGTCGCGCCACGTGCTCCGAGTGGCGATGGCGTTGCGTCGCAAGCCGTTCGTCTTCGGCCGACTGAGTCCGTTCGGCTACGGCGAGCTACTCTTCCTTGTCGTGTTCCTCGTGGGCGGAAACGTCTTCGTGTCGTGGTACCAGTACGACGCTTACATGGGGTACCTCGAAGGCCAAGAGCTCACGATCGACTCGTACCTGGGCCAGATCGGACTGCTCTTCGGGTACACGTGCGTGTGGAACATGGCGTTCCTCTTCCTGCCGGCGACGCGCAACTGCGTCTGGATGGAGCTCCTGGGCATCTCGTACGCGAACGGCATCAAGTACCACCGCTGGTGTGGCGTCATGGTCGTGCTCACGGGTGTGCTCCACACGATCCCGTACTACTGGATGTGGCTGCGAGAGCACACGTGGATCGACGAGGCACTGCCGTGCTTCAATTGCAAGGTCGACCAGAAGTCGGAAGGACGCCACGTGTGGTTCAACGTCTATGGTGAGCTAGCGCTATTGTGCTTCCTCGTGCTGTCGGCTCTCTCGCTGCCGTGGGTGCGCCGCCGCATGTACGAGAGCTTCTACTACGTGCACCACCTCTTCATCCCGGGCGTGATCTTCACGGTGCTCCACTGGCCCACGACCACGTGGTTCATCTTCCCGTCGTTCCTCGTGTACCTCATCGACCGCGCGGTCTCGAGCTCCAACGCCTTCTGGCCCGTGCTCGTGCGGGAGTTCACGGTGCTTCCGGACGGCATCATCAAGATCGTGCTCGCTCGCTCCGAGCACGACGGCGGCGAGTACGTCATCGGCCAGTTCGTGTACTTGAATGCGCCAGCCGTGTCCAAGCTCCAGTGGCATCCGTTCACGATCGCGTCGTCGCCGCACAGCTACAAGCACTCGCTCACGATTTTGCTCAAGTCGCTGGGTGACTGGACGCAGGAGCTCGCAGTCCACACCGAGACGTGCACGGCTCAAGGCGTGACGCCAACGCTGTACATGGACGGATACTACGGCGAGTCGCTGGACAAGTACGCGGACTACCCGACGCTGTGTCTCGTCGCCGGTGGCATCGGAGTCACGCCGATCCTCGCGATCCTCGAAGACATGGCGGCGACTCTGTCACGCAACGACAATGCTGTGCCACGCCAGCGTGTGCTACTAGTGTTCACGTTCCGCGAGCTGTCACTGCTGGAGCTGCTGCACCCAGTGCTCTCGCAGCTACGAGAGCTGGACCCGCGTGGGGACTTCTTCACGTGGCGCCTCTTCCTGACTTGCACACCGGACGAGGCCGCGCTGAATCGAACCATCCACTTGACCACGAAGACTGTTGAGCCGTCCGCCAAGCCCGCTGCGTGGTCGCACACTGCCAACGAAGTGAAAGCGACCGCGTTTGCCGCGCCGCTGAGCACACCCGGCTTCAAGGCCGTGACATTTGTCGTGGTCATGTTCCTTGCAGTCTACTTGGTCGCGTGGCTCGAGTACGGCAACGGCCAGATCGTCAACGGCGGCAAGAAGTCGCAACTGTGGATGGTGCAGTACACAGTCGAGATCGCTGTGCTCTTCCTCGCGCCGCTGGTCGTGTACGTCGCCGTGCTGCTTGAGCGGGTCTTCAAGGCTCGCCGTCCCGCGAAGCAAGACACAGCGGACAGCGTGTATTGGGACGCGTCAACGAAGCCCTCCATTGTCCACGGAGATGGCGATCTCCACTCGCTGCGAGACTTGGTGGCGTCCTACGACGTCACAGTAGGTCGCCGTCCAGACATGAAGGAGCTGCTGGCCGAGATCAGCGGAGACGGAAGCGTTGCGAACGACGTCGTGGGTGTGTTTGTGTCTGGTCCGGAGGCGCTCAAGGCCGCGACGGAGCACGCTGCCGCTGTGCTTGGCGCCCGAGGCTTCGACATCCACGCGGAAGAGTTCGAACTGTAGGATCAAGGCAATCGCGTCGATTTTCAGGTCTTTTCTGGTAGGATACTTGGTAGGACGTCGGATGATAGATAATAAACGGCTTTCACAACAATCACAACGCGTTATATGAGCAAATTACTATTGTGGCGACTACAACAGCTCGAATCCACGTCCGAGGCTACGATTTCCACACCACTTCAGCTGACCAAGCTTCTCGAACGCCTTTTTCGGCCCACGAGCGCGCTCCATCGATGCTGTCTCCTAGCTCTGCGTCTCCGCGAGCATCCGCGAGAGCTGCGCCTCGCGCTCTTCGTGTTCCTTGGCCTCGCGAGCGAGCTGAGCGACGGCGGCCTGGGCCTCGCCAAGGCGCTGCTTCTCCGCGTTGGTGAGCTCGCAGAACTTCTTGAAAACCTTCTCGGCCGCACTGGCGCGCTCCATGATCGCCGCCTAGTGAAAGCTCGAGACAGGCGGCAGATCTCCCGAGCTCAAGATGGAGGACGCGCAAGGCATAGCTGGCGACGGCCGTGACGGCCACGGCGACGGTGGTCACGGGCAGCAGCTGCTCGAAGGAGGCAGCCAGCACAAGAGAGGATCCGCTGCGGCGGAAGCCGCACCTGTGGTGGGCCAGCTGCCGACACAGTGCGAGAGTATGAGCGCGTGCGATGAACTCATGCGCACGCACCCGTCGGTGCAGCCCCATGTGATGAGGCCTATGAAGACAGGCATCGTCACGTGCGCTCAAGAAGGCAAGCGCAAGCGCAAGCACGATGCGATCAAGGTCTCCAAGACGCGTGATGAGCGCTTCCGCCAGCCGTACGGTTGTGGCATCAGCGGATGCAAAGCCAGAGTCAATGCTAGGCGAGCGATTGATAGCGACCTCGTCACGTTAAGCTGGCAGCGTATGGACTCATGCTGCGCTCACGTCATGCCGCCGTGGCTGATCAGGTCGTTGCGGTACACGGACGCGAGTCCGCTCTCGACGTACTTGGTGAACGCGTAGTTGAGCTTCTTGTAGCTTAGCAAGAGCTTGTCGAGGTTGTTCGCGAACAGTGCCTTGCGCAGCGCCTCAGGGTAGCTGCCGACGGCGCTCAGGATCGCATTGGACGTGTGCTGGATAGACGCCAGGAACGCCAGCATCTTGTCGACCTGCTTCTGGACATTGGCGAACTGCGTCTCGAGCAGCACGATCTGGCCTTCGAGCACGTCGACGTTGGCGGCGATCGCGCGCAGCTGCGTCGTGAGCGCTTTCTCCATGGCGTCGACGTCGCTGAGCAGCGCGTTGGTCGTGGCGCGTGCAGCCGCGACCACGAGCGTCGTGGCCGACACGACCAGCGACTGCGTCTGCACTTGGTTCTCGTAAAACTCTTGCCGGATCGCGCCGCGCAGCTGCTCGTTGCGCTGCAAGACCACCTTGTTGACGCCCGCGAACTGGCTCATGGTCTGCTTGTGCACGGCGCGGATCGAGCCCGAGAGCTGGTCGAGCGCGCCGAGCGTGCGCTGCGTGGTTCTGTCCAGCACGCCCTTGACCACGCGCCGCGTCTCCTCGCCCGAGGCCACGACTTGGCGCTTGAGACCGTCCAGATCGTTCGAGATCGAAGCCTGAACGTTGTTGATGGTCGTCGTGGCGGCCGAGAAACCGTTCGACACGGCCGTGCCCAGCGTGTCGACGTTGCCCTAGTACAGAGCAGATCCATGACCGAGTACAGTACTGTACTGTAGAAGGCGGGGCCGAGCGTCAAAGGTTGATCGGGACATTCCAACGTGATACATGTCAGCCTGACATGGTCCTCATTTAAAAAAAAAAGCCCATAAAAGACTGCCAGTGAATCCAGTGTCCGCGGAAGCCCTGACCCATCCGCGCGCAAACCAACTCAACGATAAATCCAGTAGCGATTCGATTCGATTGGATTCGCCACGGGATTACGCACCACAAAACAGACGATGCGTGCGATACCAACGAGAGAACCTCCTGCCTCCTCCTGCCTCCTCCTTCTCCTCTCCGTCGTGTGGCGGCGTCCAGTCTCTCTTTTTTCCGTGGAGAGGCCTCTTGCTAGCTTCCTTCCGACCGATATGCCTTCGTTCCGCGCTCGTGTGTTCTTCACGGCGCTATTACTCACGCTGTCGAGCGCCGCCGCGTACACGACCGCGCCCGAATGCACGGCGGAGCAAAAGTCGGCGTATGAGCCCGTGAAGACCCCGCCAGCCAAGTGCGATGTGCAGTCGAGCCAGTTTGAAACCTGCGACGACGACTGCCTGAACGCGTGGCAAACGATCGCTGCCAAGGCACCCAACTGCACGATCGGCGGTCAAGACCAGCACGAGCAAGCCGAGTACCTGCTAAACCAGTGCATCGGCTACCGCGCCGTGGCCTCGAGCCACTACCTACCCAAGGTCTCACCCGGCCTGCGCAACTGCACGTTCGGGGAGCAGAGTGTGTGGGACAAGGCGACGGACGCTTCGACGGGGTTTGCCGGCTGTGTGCAGCTTGCCTTTGGCCTGAAGCTCTGCTCAGCCGACTGCTTGGCTTCGATTGAGACGACGATCAAGGCCGCACCGGCGTGCACGGAGCGCGACGGATACTCCATGGGCGAGTTGGTCAAGTTCACGCTCGTGGAGTGCATCAACGCCATCAACGGCGACTTGGACGGGAACACGGTGCTGCAGACCGTGGTCAAGGGCGACGGGTCAGCCAAGCCGTCCAGCAGCATCACCTCGCAAGCGGCGACGGTGGTTGGCGGACTGGCATTCGTCACCAGCATGTGTGTGCTTGCGTTGTGAGATCAAGCGGTGCTGAAGTAGCGTAGTACCGGAACTGATACAACCCAGTATTCTGCTGCATTTAGGGTGTAGGG
>JAADVL010000044.1:0-80864 GCA_023334995.1 Pythium sukuiense
ACGAATCGGTCTCAAGTGTGCTTCTCGGCGCGAAGTCTGTGGAGCAGCTCGATGAGAACCTCAAGGCGTTCCGCGTGGTGAGCAAGATCACACCAGAGATCAAGGCCCGCCTCGAAGTCCTCATGCCGTTCGAGTACACGCGTTCGACGCTCGACGGTGTATGCATGATGCGTCAGCAGTTCCTCTAGTGGGCTTTCAAATTCCCATGGTGCCGAAAGGTGCACAAACAAAAACCACTGGTGGGCTCACATTTCCTGGTTGGACGTCGAGCAACAATCTCTCTGAAAATAAATAAAAAAATCGCATGGCTTTTACAGTAGTGTTTCTGCGTCGCTTGGTCGGGGTCTATTTATTGATCTCATCTACGGTGACCTGGAAGAAGGTATCGGATACGAAAATCAAATGATGCAATCGACGATAGCGTTTGCCTCGAATCCTCCTTGCACTATCCGAATATTCCGTGAACTGTGCCGACTGCAGAGACGAGGGCGACTGCCATGAGAACCAGTTCACAACGAATGAGTGATTCGGTTTATCCGGACATTCCACCAACACATCGATGTCTTCCACTGCTCGCTCGAAGGTGTTGACAAACACTGAGATGCCGGTGGTATCATACCAGCAGCGCCGTGCTGGGCTGCTGGTGTCCTCCGTGCTCAGCTGTTCATTGAACTCCAGTCACCAGAAAACAAGAGGAGAGTACTGTAGTTGGATTCCTCGTACGGTACTCCAAAGTACTGTACAGTACAATCGAGGAAAGGCAACGATGACCCCAATCACAGTCAGAATGCTGGGAAAGGCTCCATCCTGCGACGTGTGAGCACTGGAGCCATGTGGGTACACTTCATGATACAAACCGCAAGTCAATCAGAAAGTTGGTACTTGGTGTGGTCCACATCGCGTATCCCAACAAAGTTAGCGCCAGTTGCCAAACAAGCCAAAAAGCAACGGTAACGGCAAGCAACATGCTGATGATGTGTGCTCCATTCATCGTCTTCCGCGTGGCTCTGAGTATGCGTGTGGGCGGAGACGCCTCCGCGTAGTTCGAGTTCGTGTTCCGCACCCGCGGATCCATCCGCGGGGCCTCAATCCACCGCGTAACGTCAGCCGACGCGACGGAAATGTTGCCGTTAGAGCCGGGTGCAGCGCAGTTGAACGACATCCACCACGACTCGGCTCTTGGCGAGTACGTCGCCATACTCGACTTCGTCAAGCGAGCCAGCGACGGCTCTATCATCACGCGCGTGCCCGTCGTCTGGTTCTTGTCGCGCGTGTACGGCGAACTATCGGAAGAAGGCCAGGCCCACACAGTCGCTCCAGGCCATGAACTCGCTGCCAACGCATTTGCCACGGCTGTGAGAGAAGCGCTAGCGACTCCGTGCGTCTCATGGAGCGTGGATGTGGACTCGTTGGTCTGTGGCACCGTCACGTTGGAGGGGTTTCTGACGAAGATATCGTATGAAAACGGTCGCGAGTTGTGGAGTCCGCTCCGTATCTACGTCGAGGTTCTGCCGGACGGATCGGCAACTGGCGTCTGCATCGGAGAAGCCATTCGCTCAAGCGTGACGGGCGCGTGGGAGCCCCTCAGCTTCGACTTGTCGATGGATTTCCGACGATCCGCAAGTCACCCTATCAGCCAGATCTGCCTCGACGGGATGCGGGTATCCAGGTATCAGTTCATGGAGAACTGGCCGGACGAGATCGGTGATCCTGAGCGGGTCGGTTCACTATCGCCCAGACGAAGATCGGTCAAGGTTCAAGCTCTGTGGGTAAGCCGCTGGACGTCTACCTGGAAGCGCGCCTGGCCATCTTGTCGGTATTTACCAAGGGGACACACCGCATCTCCTACCCAACGCGCTGTGGAGACACACCTTCGCGTTCTACGATGAACCATGGTTCGTCAAAGCGAAACCACAGCACAAGACATTGCGCCGTCACGCGTCGCAATCTCGCGGTGCTGTGACAGCACCTGAAGCAGTACGCGCGAAGGGTGATGACGAAGCACGACACGTGGATACCCCCGCGAACACGTCGCAGATCTCGACCAGCAAGAGCCCGGAGATTTCCCAGCCAACAATCACCAGCGTTTCTGTCGGTCCAGATCTTTGGTGGTCTGTCGTGATGTACGTGGGCGTCGCGATGGGAGGTCTCGTGTGGTTCGTGCACACTGCGGCTTCTGAGCAGGGGCTCTTTAGTACCACCGCCGCCGATGCCATGCTCGACGGTACGTACGCACACTGAATCTATGGATCCGTGGATACGAGGTGGCTGATCTGATGTCACCAGTGTATACTCTAGGTTTCGAGTCGTCGCTGTCCCCGAACATCTCAGATGCACGCCACTTCGATTTGCAAGTTGGAGTCACCGATCATCGAGGCGGGACAAACGCACACGGTAGCTGGATCATCGACTTCAGCTCTGGTACGAATGTATCGATGAGCTCCTTTCATCAGTTCAAGCTCTTGACGTTTGAAGTTGTCACAGGCACAGCAGAGTCGACCGCCGCGTTGTCGCCTCCATACTCTGAGAAGGCTATCACAACCCTCGGCCTCCACTATCGATGCCCACACTGGCTTTGGTCACGGTCTTCAACGCTGGGTGTTCGCTGCTGCGTCATGCGAAAGTAGTTTGGCTCTTCGGTATCCTCGTTGGTACTGGATTCCTGTTCGTCCGGCTCGTGAATCACCACCCAGCAGTTGTTTTCCCAGGAACAATGGGCGACTTGTGCAGCGAGGTTACTGTCCTCTTGGCGGCTTGCGGATGGATCTACTCCAAGACCATCGCTCACACGGTTGACTCTTGGGAACGTCTCCCAGTGGAGTCGCGGTTCGTGTACTGGACTGGCTGCTATGTGCTGCCGTTCACACTCGTGATCAACGCCACCACTTTCGTTAGCATCTTCCGGTCGAATGTAGTCCAGGCCGTCCAGTGGCCCAAGGTCAGCATCACCAGTAATCTCGATCTGTTCATCGTTGCGACCACGTAGCTTGTCGTCGGTGAGGCCATCAAGGTCTTCGTTGCTCGTCTTCTCCGTACAATCTCCGCAAGTCAACCGCAATATCTCCGACGTGTGTGCCTGTTTGTTGCCGCGCTCTCTTCGATGTTCATCGTCTCCTCCAGTTTTCTGCCACACCACGCGATGCTCGGCGTCGTCTTCCTCCCGCTCACGTGTCACCAAACGAACGCCGCGGCCGCTGCACGGGCGGTTTTGTTGGGAGCATTCGTCCAAGGATTCGCTTCGTATCTCGAGCAGCTCCAAGGTCGCCCGTGATTGCGTCAAGATTCTTGATTCAAGAATCCCCTTCCACAAACTTGATGTTGCCCCAGTCCGAGTCCAAGCGCGTTGAAATCCCAGTATCACTCTGCATTTTTCATTACATTAAGTCAAGCCAATTGAATCAGCAAGGCGCTTTCCATGATTTCAGGCAGGCGATCTACGCCGTGAGTGTTGCCTGCCTCGAATCGTGGACATGGATGGGGGCAGCGTCTGAGAAGACTCGGTGCTGTTTCACAGGGCCTCCCGTTGGATATGAATGTGAATGATTGGTTGAAATGCTGAAGTGAGCTCTTCAATGAGCCAATGAGATCGTCGCATAGATGAACCCTGCTCAACCCAGCTGCACTAAGTACGAATGAGTTGCCCGCGTGGGCAAAGGCTTCTTGACAATCGGAACACACAAGAGAAAGAGGCGCGTCGCAATGGAGGACGCAGTAAACGACGCGCTGTCACCATGGGTCCGGAAGCTGGCGCGCCAGGCTTCTTACACGGAGCCACAGCAGTGCTGCACACAAGACGCGTTCACATTGCGCCTTTCCATCGGCCAAATCCAAAGCGCTGGGGGTCTCGAGTTCGTGGATACGGAGTCGGAGTCGGATGACCTCGATGACGTGGATGAATCGAATGACCGTGACCACTTGGCTGGCAATCTACGTGAGCTTTCTGAGACCGTCGCTCAGTTCATTCGACTCGTGGATACGTGCAGAGTCGTAGACGATCTTCTTGAGGCCACGCTCCTCCGTCTTCTCTGTGGATTTGCGAGTAGCCGCGTGTCAATCGGAGATCGCAGGCGAGCACAATCCAAGCTGCGACAGAATATCCGCGACAGTGAAGGGCTCGCCGTCGTTTTGGCCGGCTCAGTCGCCGGAATAAGCGAGGTCTTGAGGCTACTGTGCTTACCAGACGAGCACCTCGGAGACGACTTCGAGCGAGCAAAACGAAAGATCAAGTCGGCGGTGAGCAGTGATCGCGAGATGGAGGCAGAAAAAATCTCATCACAGTTGATACAACTGCGAGTCGATGTCGTATGTCCATCGGCGAGCAATAACGAGGGCCGCGTTAAGTTGGCGATGCTATTCAAGGCGCTGGAAGGCTGGAACCGAGAACCCACAGCACCTTGTTTAATGGAAGGCGTCACTCTGCAAGGCATTCGGCACCCCGAAACGCTTCAATCCATCGTACAGAACTTCCCCGCCAAGACACCTCTTGAGAAAGTGCACCTCGGCGGGAACGTTGGTGAACCACAGGAGCTTCGTGAGCTGTTCGGCAGCGCATCGAAGCTTCCACAAATTCGCAAGTTGGTCTTGGAGTACCCCATCACTCCAGAGACCCTGGAAACAGTGTATGCAGCAGTCGTCGAGGCCACGCCGCTCGAATCGCTGTCTCTCAACGGCGTCCTACAAGACAGCTCGCGTGAATCTTCCTTTCGTTTCGCGAGGTGGTCTACTCTAGCCCGCGTGATGTTGGGCACCAAGACAGCTCACAAACTGAAAGAGCTGTGCATTCAAGAATGGGTTCTGCTGGAAGAAGACGTGCAAGCGATCAAGCAAACTCTGGCTGGCGACGAGATAGATTCAAGTGCTAGCACGCAGCGTTCTTCCTCGATCTCAACTCTTCAGCTGGCTATCTCGTCCGTGCCGACGGCCAGTTCTGGAGTCGTGGCAGCGTTGTTGCTCGCCGTTCGAGACCGCCTACAGCTGACTCGACTCGTCGTTTCCACCGATGATGTGCCGCTGTTGGACACTGTCGTGATTGCTGCTGGCGACGCCTTCGCGCCAACACTTCGGGAACTGGTGCTCACACACGTTGAGCTGGACTCGTTTGCTCCGTTTCTCCGTACCAGTACCCGCGCAAGCCTCCGCCTCAGCTCCCTGTACCTGAACAACTTGTTCATCAGTAACATGGCAGTGTACAAGGAATTGTTTGACGCCTTGGTCGACCCCGAACAGCCGATTTCCAAGCATTTGAGCACGCTGCATCTGGTTCTCAGCTCTCGCCACGATGAAGAGCAGTGCGCCTCAATCATCTCACTCACCAGGGAAATGCTTCGTGTCAACACGCGAATCACTCGCTGCGAGATCGTGTTGCACAGTAAGACTCACAGAGCAGTGAACGCAGACCTTGACGAGGCCCACGGACAGCGTATCATGACCCTGGTTGCCTTGAAATGCCGCCTCGCCTTCTTGAGTACCGTCCACGTAGAGGCTGGCAACCACCACGAAAGCAAAAGAGCCAGGACATCAAGCCACATGCTGCGACTGCCCACCTCCTTGGTGAGTCTTCACATCTTCGCGTTCGCTGCGACGTGGACGACGCGGATCGCCCGTGTGAAGTTCTCTGGGAACCATCGCTCGCTTTCTGGGGGATTGTGAACGAGGCACACAGTGCACTTGCGTGTCATTCATAACATCTAATTTTATTTTTGGACAGTAGATCTTCTTTCTGTCTTTCTTTTCAACAGTCTATTGAGTTATTAGTAATACAACATGTGAACTACAAGAGCTGGAATGCAAGGACTTGCCGGAGCTAGAGGAGCCTGGATGAGTAGAGGCCCGCCACTGAGTGAGGTCACCGCGGAGATGAGCTTGAAGCACCGCCCATGCTGGCCGGGTGGTGGGATGGAAAGTTTGCATTGATTGCCGAGAGTCCAGAGTCCATCGTAACGTTGGCTGCGGCGTCGACCATCTTGTTGAAACAGTAGATCTTCATGTGTCTGAGAGAGGCTGGGGAAGATCTTTTTTGCATCACTGCGGCCGACAGCTTGGCGCCGATGAACATGCTGCTGTTTGTGAAGCCTCCTCGATCTTTACTGGCGGCATCACATCTTGTGGCTCCTGCATCATCAGCTCCGTCATTGTAGCCAATCCAACATCGCGGTCTAAATCAGCGTCTATCGAATGAACAGAGATCCGTCTTCACTCCTACACGCGACGTGCTATAACTTTGTATCAGTATTAAATCATAATATGATACATACCGGTTCTAGCAAGAAAGGCTGTTATGCCTTCTACTTCCTCACAAGGTTACTACAAAAAGAGCAGAAGGAGGGAAGCCGACTGACGGACCAAAGAGCAGAGAGAGAGAATGGACGGTCAAGGCGCTGAGCTGGTGCGGGCGGCGGCTGCGGGTACGTTGGCGGAGCTGCAGGCGCTGCTGACGACGCCCTACGCGGACGTCAATGCGCAGGATGAGGTACCATAGTTTACAAGGCGTTGACTTCCTGCGTGTGTTGTGGGTTTACGCTTGCTGCTTCTTCGTCTCCTCCTGAGTAGAAAGGGAACACCGCGCTGCGTGCTGCGTGCACGCATGGCCACGTGACGGTCGCGCGGTGGCTGCTGGACGCTGGTGCGCGGCTGGATGTGACGAACAAGGTGCGGCATTCCGACCCTGTGACTCTGTGTGTGTGACTAGGCTGATGGATGGATGCTACTATACTGTTATAGGGAGGGGACTCGGTGCTGCATGCGGCGGCCTGTGGGGGAGACACAGCGCTCGTGGATATGCTCATGGCTGCGGGCTTTGAACCTGTGGAAGTCCAGAACGAGGTGCGAGTTGAGTAGCTGCTCGTGCTGAAGAGTTGGTGCTGATGAGTTGAGTGGGTGGATGTTGTGCAGGATGGATGGACGCCAGCTCTTTCGGTTCTCAAGGCGGGTGGGAGTATGGAGGTGTTGCGGGGCCTTGTGAAGCATGGCGCCGACTTGACACTGGTAGCCACTGTCTCGAATGGGGATTCCAACGAAAAGGTATGGAAGTCTGGACTCCAGACACCGAGGAAGGGCTACTGTATCGACTGAATGCTCGTGGTTGGTGGTTCTAGAAGGGATGCTCCACCTTGCACGTGGCAGCCATGGCAAACAACGTCGACGCTATCAGGTTCTTGCTACAGGAGGTGGGAATGGAGGTCGACGCCAAAAGCGAGGTACGCGTCCAATGTAAACGCGATCGTCATTCGGAACGAGTGCTGATTAGTTGAGTAGAGCGGTGGGACGGCCTTACATCATGCTGCGACCAGTGGGGCGGTTCGCGCTGTCGGCGAGCTTTTGGCGAGCGGAGCGGAGGTAGAAGCTAGAGATCAGGTGCGGTTGTTGAAATGCCGTCACGGACGCTGACTGTTGAGCTCGCTCGCTGATGTCCAGCTGTACCTAGGACGATCGAACTCCTCTCTTGCTAGCTGTCGGTGAGAGCCATCGGTCAGTGGTCGAGATTCTGCTGGATAAAGGGGCCGACGTGAACAGTGCGGACCTGATCGGCTGGACAGCACTCCATGAGGCAGCCAAGTCGGGTGATACAGAGATCATCAAGCTGCTCATCAAGCGTGGGGCGGATCTGCACATCCTCACGAAGGTGCATGAGTGGCAAATTTTTTGAATCGGTCGTAAACGGGTTGCTGACCATGAGTTTCTGTTGTATATTAGGATGGTGAATCTCTACTTCACATTGCAGCCCTGCACAGATCGAGAGAGGCGGTCGACTTCTTTATCCGCCATGGTGATGTCCAGGATATCAACCAATTGGATGAGGTGCGTTTTTTTGGTTGGGCGTGCCACATGTCGATTACGAGATTATGTGTCGAAATGGTAGCGTGATTCCCCTGCTATCCATAATGCAGCTCAAGGAGGCGACGCACAGACGATCGAATTGTTGCTCGAGGCCGGCGCTGACTGGCATGCAATCGACCGGGTACGTCAAGAAAGCGACTTGACTGTTATGGTGAAGTATGCTGACGTGATACCCATGCTGACGCGTCAGGACGGGAATTCGGTACTTCATTGTGCCACTTTAGGCAGTCTTGAAGCAATTGAGCTGTTTGTACTCAAAGGCGTTGATGTCAACGCCAAAAACGAGGTGAGACGTCCCCGTATTTGCAATGGTCAGTGTGCACGCAGTTGATAGCTCGGTGGGTTTCAATGACAATAGGCGGGCATGCCGATCCTTGTGGTTCCGATTTTATTCGGCAAGGATGCTGCTGCTACTTATGCTGCTGTGGAATGTCTCTTGCGTCAAGGAGCCGACCCCAACGCAATCTATGAGGTAGAAGCGCGCTGGATATATATTTTTTGAATTCGACCCACAGATACCTAGCTAACGGGGTGTTTTCCTGCAGCAAATTGGCCGACCAATCGTTCTCCACGTGGCTTTGAACGCTGATCTAGAGACGCTCAAACTCTTCGTCGAGTACGGCGCAGATGTGAATGCAGTCGCAAGGGTATGTCGGTATTTCAAGTGAGAAGGACGCTGGACACAGCTGACTAACGATGTTTGTACGTGTTCTAGGATGGCAGGAGTGCACTTCACATGGCCTGTCTCCGAGGGAATAAAGAGGTAGTCGAGTATCTCGTGGGGTTGGGCATGAGTGTGAAGAACACCGACGAGGCGAGTTCAAAGCAGAGTGATGGGTCAACTACTCGGACTATATTGCTCACTTGTGGCTACTTTGATAGGAGGGGCGTACAGCATTGCACCACGCCGCCAATATCAGGACGGGTGAGTGTGTTTCATTTCTTCTGGAAGCTGGAGCTGCTGATTTCATTTTCGAGTCCGACAAGGTACAAGACGGTTTGTTCTTCGTGTTGCTCATTGGAAGGCTCGAGGGCTGATGCAATTTTGACACGCAGACCGGATTTCAACCACTACACATTGCCGCATCCAACCACTACCTCCATGGAACAAAAGCATTGCTGGATGCTGGTGCTGATGTGCATGCCCTCACCAATGTACGACCACACCTGATGAAGAGAGGCAGGAAAGCATACGGGATATCTCATGATAATTTTCGTTGTTACGCAGGATGGCGCGACGCCGCTTCAGTTGGCTGTGTTCTCATAGTCAGAGAGCTCCGCTTTGTTGACTGTATCTGCACTCTGCAACGCCGGAGCGGAATGGACGACCAAGTGCCAAGAGCAAATCATGGCAATGAAAGAAGAAACCGATGGAAGCGAAGTGGATACAGCTGAGGAGCGGTATCAACGTCTGCAGTTTCTCACGGGACTGCGAGCTTGTATCCTCCATTGGGAGCTTCAGTATCGAGACGGGGCGGCGAAGCTGACCACTGTTCCTGTTGAAGTCGTCGAGCGAGGTGAGGCGTCCGTGAGATCATATCTCGCTGACGCGACCAACTCGAGCGCCGATGAGCTCGTTTACCGGTGCAAAGTGTGTGTTGTGGGGCCGAGTGAGTGGGGTAAAAGCAGTCTCGTGCGATCCATCGAGACTATGAAGCCGTTTCTCATGGACGCCAAGGATCGCACGATCGGCGTCGATCTCGTGGCAACTTCTTTTCGAGCATCGGACCAGAAACCGACCGACGACCCCACTGCGACTCGAGAATCAAATGGCGAAGCAGTCGAAAGCACTACAAATGCGAGCCAGCCGAGACACGACGAGGTCACTTTCTGGGACTTTGCAGGGCAAGATGTCTACCAGGTCGCCCACTCGCTGTACTTCTCGCGTCGTACACTGTACTTTCTGGTCGTTGACGTGGACGCATATTCGAAGCAGCTCAACGCCGTCGAGTCACTCCGGTCAGCGGCTGCTGACGCGGCGATGGATCGCTTTCTCAGTCGCTACGTGTTCCGTTGGGTGCGCACGATCTTCGCTCACCAGCCTGATGCCGAGTTTCTCGTGCTCGGGACGAAAGACGATTTGCTGAAGGATGAAGAGAAGGATTCGGCACGCGTGTGGCGTGATCTACAGTCGTGAATCTACAAGTGGAAGCTCAACTACATCCGAGAGATCGAAGCAGAGTACGGCGTCAAGACAACGATGACTGGTAGATTCACCGACAGAAACACTACCCAAGTCGGCCAAGGCTTTGGAGGCAATGCGCGTTTGCAAGAACTCGTTGAGAAGCTGACCCACCTTGCGTCCGATCGATGGATCGTGGTGAGTGTCACTCGTCACGACTCTATCGAGGCGGTGCGTCGCGGTTTACAACACAAGATTGAGGCCAGCGGCAGGGGTTTCCCCATGTGGAGCAAGTACTCGCGTGTGCTCAAAGCGATCACGATCATGCGCGCCACAGCGCCTCGGCATGGCGATGGTCAGCGTCGCATCGATCAAGGGATGATGTCGTGTCGGCGTTTGAGCGAGAAGCTGATGGATGAAGTCGACGATCTGGAGCCCGAGGAATGCCGCGTGATTCTCCGGACTTTGCACGATTTGGGCGATGTGATCTGGTACGACCACGAAGACGCGGGGGTATTGCGTGACTACATCATTTTAGACCCCGTGCTGGTCATCGACATTGTGCGCCAGGTCATCAGTCACGAGCACACCAAGAAAAGCAGCGCCACGATTGAGAACCAAGCAAGCACGGAAGAGCAGCTGTGTCTCGATGGCCGTGTGACTCATTCGCTCTTGAAGACGCTGCCTCTGTGGGAGCACATGGAGAGGGAGATGATGTACGCATTCAAGATGCTGCTGAAGCGGTTCCAGCTGGCGTATTCAGCTGACGACGGCGTGATGGAATCCGAGTCGGATCCCATCGTGCCGAGCTACTGGAAGGTGCAGCTCGAGGCCGCGGCTGCGAACACCCGAACGCTACCGAGTTCAACAGACGCCCCTCGTAGTGGAGGAGCTTCGCCCACCTACCACCACCGTTGGGAATACGAAATCTCGGCAGATCTGAGCGAGTCGATCTTCGTGCAGTTCGCTGTCGAGAGCGACGCGGCTTTCCTGAAGAGATCTGTGCGCGCGAACTGCATTGAGTCGTGCTGCCCCGAGTTCCAGTCGTGGATCACGTTGCACGCAGGAACATCGACGTACGACGTGGTTCGCGCCGAGGTTGCCAGCGAGAATGCGGAGCTCGCGTGGCTCAATATGCGCTACTACCTGATGAAGCTGGAGAAAGTGCTCGATGGATTCTCTGGTTTGCTTGTATCGCGGTACGTCGTCGTCGATGGTACCCGTCACTCGCTCGCTCCTGCAGCCAAGGCCGTACGAGACAGCCAGATGATGGGCCGGGACGTGAACGCCTTGCGCACGCAGATGCCGTGGCTGCCACCAGATCTCGACTGGTTCAACAGTCGAGCGTGGCAAAATCTTGCGATCTTCCAAGATCAGCAGTTGATGCATCTGGTGCATGACAAGCTCACCGTGTTGCAAAAGCTCGTGGTGACGGGCGACTCGCAGCGTCGGTACCCGGCGTTGTGGTCGCTTGAGTACGACGCTGAGAAGCATGCCGCAACACTGCGGATGCTGAGCGACTTGTCGGGTCGATGCTACCACGTTCCTATCTAGATCGAGGTGCCGGGGGAGATTTTGGCCAAGCACGGATCGAAGATTAATGTAAGTGGGTCTCGTGTGATGTGTACAGTGTTGTTGATACGATCTGACTTGTTATGGTGCCCGTATAGGCGGGCGTCTCCCTCTTGGCCAACGTGGTGTCGAGCTCGCTGTCGGTGCCGATTCTCCAGACAGCAATTGACGGCGCCGTGTCACGTAAGCAACTCTATGCGCAAAGTCCATGTGCTCTGCTCAACTCCTCTTGTTACGTACGTAGGTCTCGAGGCCAAGACCCAGCAAGCAACGCAGATCCACAGTCTGATCGAGCGGCTGGACATGACGACGGACTCGGGTACCGTCATCCAGACCTCAGCGGGCTCGGGGCTGTCCCCTGGTGGTGCAATGGCCGTGCTGAGAGACCTGCTCAAGCTCCACAACGACAGCCTGGACGAGCAATCGATCACCGAGATATGCAACTTGGAATGCGCGGCTACGTCAAAGGGCGACTACGTGTGGGCGCACATCCAAGAGATCCGCACGCTCAAGGACAAGCTGACGCCGTGCCAACCTCGGTTCGAAGCCGACTCGACGGACAAGACGACATCCACCAGCACCAGCTCTGAGCCACACGACGAGCCGGAATCGTCGCCACGCAGCGGATCGAAGCTGCGTCTCCGTCTGTGCATCGAGACCGTGAGTGGACTGACTGACTGGGACTGGTACAAGACGTACTGCACGTGGCAGCTCTTCTACAGGAACCACAAGACACCGCAGGCCAGTGGTGCGACGTCGACCAACGCTGACAGCAACGTGCAGCCATCTTGGCGGTCGCTGTCGATGGCACTGGACGCGATCGATTCGACGGAGATGCTGCAGGAGTGCCGTCTCGTGGTGAACGTGAAGCGACGCAGTCGTATCGGCTGGACCAAGTGAGTACCGGCACAACATCCAAAGGATTTGACCACTGTGCTGTAGCTGACGTTGAATGCCTTGTGTGTGTTTGTGTAGACTCATCGGCCAGGGCCAAGTGGAGCTTCGTTCGCCCGTCTCTGTGGACGCCGATCTCGCTTTCCATTGTGATCCAATCAAGGTGACGAGTGCGTCTGCCCCCACGGAGCGTGTTGTTTTGTGCCGAATCGGCAACTAAGTGGCGCGTTCTCGGCGATCGAAGTCGCGATCTTTGCGTCTCGACACACGGAAAGACGCATTCAGCCGAGGCTTGATCTTGCATGTTGACAATAACCACGCTTACCCACTACCTTATCTTGGTTGATTCCTATGGGGGACGCCTGCGAAGATCCTTGTTTACGGACACATGCAATATGCCAACTCCAAGGATCTCGTCGAGCTTACGTTTGCGGTACTGCTAGGATTGGACGCGGACTCCTCGTAGACAGCCGTCTTCAAGGCATTGAACAAAGCGTCATTTCGCAGCATGGCGGCCTTGAAGTGTGCCAGCTCTCACAGAGCAAAATGACGGATTCAGACAAGAGCTCCCCTATCATCTCCACCGACTGTAGGGAACTGATTTAGGTTAATGTGATATATTGGCTGGATTATATTCAGCCAATCCAACACGTGGACCTAAAATCAGCATCCTTCTGATGAGCAGGTATCCATATTCCCAATCCATGCGACGTGTTATCACTTGGTATTTGTATTGAATCCAAAAATCATAATTGTTTTACACAGCAAGAAAGGCAGTGTAGCCATCTATGCAGGTCCACTGTTGAGGGAGAGGAGGCCGATGAGAGCAAAACGAGAATGGAGGGCCAAGGCGCGGATCTTGTGCAGGCGGCGGCTGTGGGGGCGCCGGCGGAGCTGGAGGAGCTACTGGCGCGGCCGGACGCAGATGTGAACGCGCAGGACGAGGTAATCGACGAGATGTTGATCTCTCGTGTGCTTGATGGGACTGTGCCGAGACCAATACGGTACTGCTTCTTCTGCTGAGTAGAATGGCGATACGGCGCTACATGCTGCGTGCGCGCACGGCCATGGGGCGGTCGTTCAATGGCTGCTGGACGCTGGTGCGCGACTGGACATGAAGAACAAGGTGCGGCATTCCGATCGTGATGACCTTCGGTTCTCACGCGTTAATAGATGGATACTTCTGTGCATGATAGCAAGGGGACTCAGTGCTGCATGCGGCAGCCTCTGGTGGAGAAGCGGCACTCGTGGACATGCTCATGATCGCCGGGTTTGATAACGTGGACATCCGGAATGAGGTGCGCGTTGCGTGAACTATGGAGGACGGAGACCTTGGAGCTGATCAGGAAAGGAGGGATATTGTAGGACGACTGGACGCCCGCGCACGTGGCTGTGAAGGCGAAGAGTGATGAAGTGTTGCAGAGTCTCGTGAAGAACGGCGCTGACCTGAAGCTCGTAGCAAAGCTTCTCGATGAGGACGAAACTATTGTACGCCACACGGAACCGATCCTTGACCATCCCGAAGCGGCTACTCTCATGGCATCGACAGGATTGCGGCTGAATACTGAACAGTACGGGGTTGCTGAGTGTAGGACGGGTGCTCTATCTTGCACGTGGCGGCGTCGGTGGACAACGTGGACGCCATCAAGTACTTGGTAAAGGTGGGAGTCGAGGTGGATTTCTCTAACCAGGTATGCTGCCATCATTTACGGGATAACGGCACCGTCAGGAACAATGTGGCTGCTGACTGGACACGGCAAATGGTATGAAACCATGTAAATGAATAGGGTGGTCGAACGCCCTTGCATCAAGCAGCGGCGTGTGGGTCTCTGAGTTCTGTGCGGGAACTTCTAGCAAGTGGAGCTGAGCTAGAGGCTAAAGATGAGGTGCAGTGATGCGACCTTGGTGAGTCGGTGCCATCATGTAATGACCGTGTTATGGATTTCTTGTAGGCTGATCGAACCCCCCTCTACCGAGCTGCTGTGACGGGTCATCGATCAGTTGCCGAGTATCTCCTGGATGAAGGCGCCGATGTGAACACTACGAGACCGAACGGTTGGACGCCACTGCGCGGTGCTGTGCTTTCGGGTGATATGGGCACGATCAAGCTTCTCGTTGACCGAGGAGCAAAACTAGACAGCCTAGACGAGGTAAGTTTATATCGACTCAAGTGGCGGGAGGTGGTTGGCTTGCTTCTTCCTAACGTGGCGCACGCATGATAGGATGGACAAAGTATGCTCCACGTTGCTGCGGAATACGGCAAGTTGGATGCGGTCCAGTTTCTCCTTGACAACGGTCTACAGGTCAATGCAGAGGACGTGTGCCAGCAGACACCACTTTTATTGGCTGCCTGGCGCGGCCATCGATATGTTGTCGAGCTTCTATTGGATGCAGGCGCTGACGTGAGTGCTGCAACGAGTTACGGCCGACTGCCACTGCACCAAGCCGCTTGGTCGGGTGACTTGGAGACGGTGAAACTTCTCGTTGAGCGTGGGGCTGATGTACACTCCCTGACTACCGTAAGATCTGTTGGGTGAGCTCACAGAAGCCAAAACGATCCTCGCACTGACTAGATTGGATGTATGCTCTAGGATGGCGAATCAGTTCTTTATTATGCATCTCTCAGTGGATCGAAAGAGGCAGTCGAGTTTTTTCTCGCGAATGGACTAAGTGCCGATATCAACTCAGCGGGAGAGGTTCGTCTTTGTGATCAAGCATTGTGCGATCCGAGTTATTGTCTGAAAATGTGAGGATGCATCTGTAGGATGGGCTCACTGCTATCCACGTGGCAGCTCATGCGGGTGCTACAAAGACGATGGAGCTGCTGCTTGAACTCGGCGCAGATGTGCACGCAGTCGACAAGGTTCGTCTTCATGACAGCTCGAGGATGAAGACGGGAATATGATGGGTGTTAACTGTGGTGTTTCCGAGATAGGCTGGTTGGACGGTGCTGCACACTGCCGCGAAACGCGGCAGTGTAGAGGCTGTCGAGCTGCTGCTGCAAAAAGGAGTCGATATACGCGCCCTTAACGAGGTTTGTGGGATATCTCTACAACGAACATCCAAAGATGCTTCCTTAACGCTGTGCATGGAACCTACCCAGGAAGGCGAATCTGCACTTCAGGTTGCGGCTTCTTTTGGGAAAGAAGCCATTGCTCAGGCTCTTCTGCGTGGTGGGGCCGATGCGAAGACAGTCAATAAGGTAACGTGCCCGAGCAATTGTCGATCCAGAAGCGCGTAGCTCACCATGCCCGAGGCTATACACCATCGTAGATCAATGGCTGGACCACCTTCCACTATGCAGCTCACGGAGGTAGCGTGGACATGCTGAGGATTTTTCTCGACATCGGGGTGGACATGGATGCAGTTGGAAAAGTACGCAGGTGACCGAATCGTGTTGACGAAATGAACTTACCCTTGTATGCTCGTTCTAGGATGGCAAGAATGCGCTTCACGTTGCCTGCTCAACGGCATGTGAAGAGATGGAGGCAGTGAAGTATCTCTTGGAATTGGGCATGGATCCCAACAACACAGACGCGGTGAGTTGAAGGCCGAGTCAACTTGAACAAATCCAGTCGGGGCTCATAAGCTCGTTGTTACAGGACGGGAAAGCGGCATTACACCACGCCGCTGAATCCGAGAATAGCTGCCTCTTTTTGCTTCTTGACTCCGAAGCAAAAGCCTCCATCGACAAACCCGACAAGGTAACAAACCGTCTATTGTTTTTTGTGACTGCTGGAAATGGTATCGAAGACTGACGCGATTCTGACGACTCGATAGGACGGGAATCGAGCTCTTCATTTCGCAGCGAAGAAGCATTGGGTCCATGGAACTGAAGCGTTACTGGAGGCTGGCGCCGACGCCCACGTGTTCACCAATGTACGACCTCGCACACAGTGAAAAAGATTGAAGCAAGTGTCAGGTGGTGTGTGATGTGTGTTCCTTTGATGCGTAGCATGGAGAATCACCGCTTCAACTAGGTGTGCTTGCCGAGCCGCCAAGTCAGTCGGCTTTATCCACGGTGTCGGCTCTCTGTAGGTTCGGAGCCGAATGGACGAGCTCATGCCAAGAGAGGTTGGTGCGCGCAAAAGAAGTCGAGCCGGATACAGTTGATGAGACCGACGGACGCTACGAACACCTTGAGTGGTGCTTGGGGTTACGAGCATGTATCCTTCACTGGGAGCAGCAGCACCGCCACGGCATCAAGGCGTTGACCAAGGTTCCCATGGAAGTCGTTCAGCGAGGCGAAGTATCGGTGAGGACGTACATTGCTGACGCGACCAGCTCCGACGCCGACAAGGTCACGTATCGCTGCAAAGTGTGCGTGGTGGGGCCAAGCGAATGGGGAAAGAGCAGCTTGGTGCGATCCATCGAGACCATGAAGCCGTTTTTGGTGGACACAAAGGATCGCACGATTGGCATTGATCTTGTGGCCACTTCACTTCGAGGATTTGACGAGGAAAAACTGGTAGACGATGGTGCCAAGATCAGTTCGACAACTACCCAAGCAGTCGAAATCTCGACCAATCAAGAGAGCCCAAGGCACCATGAGATCACTCTCTGGGACTTCGCAGGCCAAGACGTCTACCAGGTTGCCCACTCGCTCTTCTTCTCCCGCCGCACGGTTTATATTTTGGTCGTCGACGTGAAAGCATACTCCGACCAGCTCGACGTGGTCGAGTCACTCCGCTCGGCGGCTGCGGAAGCGGCAATGGATCGCTTTCTCAGTCGCTACGTGTTTCGTTGGGTGCGTACGATCTTCGCTCATCAGCCAGACGCGGAGTTTCTCGTGCTCGGAACGAAAGCCGATCTGTTGAACGACGAAGAACAGGGGTGTGCGCGAGTGTGGCGTGACCTGCAGTCCCGCATCTACCAGTGGAAGCTCAACTACATGCGAGAGATCGAAGTGGAGTTCGGCGTTGTGACCAAGGCCTCTGGCATGTTCACAGGCAAGAGTGTTACCGTGGATCAAACGGGGCGAGGCGCTACCAATGCACGAGTTCAAGAACTCACGGAGAAACTCGCTCGATTGGCGTCCGACCAATGGATCGTGGTCAGTGTCACTCGTACCAGCTCGATCGAGGCGGTGCGTCAGGCTTTGCGGCACGCGATTGAAGCAAGTGACCGGGGCTTCCCCATGTGGGAGAAGTACTCGCGTGTGCTCCAAGTGATCACTGATATGCGAGCAGCCGTGACTCGCTCAGGCGATGGACAGCGGCGAATCGATCATGGCATGATGATGAGTCGGCCGTTGTGCGCGAAGGTGATGGCCGAGATGCCAGATCTCAAGTACGAAGAATGCTGTGTCATTCTCCGGACACTGCATGATTTAGGAGACGTGATCTGGTACGATCACGAAGATGCGGGCCCGTTGAGAGATTTTATCATCTTGGATCCGATGCTGGTCATCGACGTTGTGCGAGAAGTCGTCAGCCATGAGCACGTCAAGAATAACGGTGCCGCGATCGAAAACCAGGCTGGGAGTGAAGAAGAGCAGCCTCGCCTCGATGGACGCGTGGCCCACTCGCTCTTGAAGACACTGCCGCTATGGAAGAACATGGACAGGGACATGATGTACGCGTTCAAGATGCTGCTTCATCAATGTCAGCTCGCGTACTCGGCAGATGACGGACAGATGGATCCTGAATCGGATCTGATCGTGCCGAGCTACTGGAAACTGCAGCTCGAGGTCGCAATAGTGAAGACCACTCTGCCACCGAGTGCGGCGGACGCCACTGCATCTCGTATTCATGACGGAGCTTCGCTCGCCTACCACCACTGTTGGGAATACGAAGTCCCTGCGGATCTGAGTGACTCGATCTTCGATCGATTCGCTGTGCAAAGCGACGTGACTTCCATCAAGCGGACTGTGCGAGCGGGCTGTATTGAAACGAGCTGCGCCGAGTTCCAGTCGTGGGTCACACTGACCCCAGGCACGTCCAAGCACGACGTGATTCGCGTGGAGGTGGCCAGTGAGACCATGGACATGTCGTGGCACAACATGCGCTTCTACCTGATGAAGCTGGAGAAGGTGCTCGACGCGTACCCTGGTTTGTCTGTGCCACGATACATTATCGTTGATGGTAAGCGTCACTCGCTCGCTCCTACCGCCAAGGCAGTGAACAACAGCATCATGATGGGTCGAGAAGTCGACGACCTGCGACGTCAGATGCCGTGGCTGCCTCCGGACCTTGACTGGTTCATCCATCGTGCATGGCGAGACCTCAAGACATTCCAAGAGTTGCAGATGATGCATTTGGTGCGCGACAAACTCAACGTGCTGCAGAAATTGGTTGTGCAGGGCGACGCGCAGCGCCGGTACCCTGCACTGTGGTCGCTTGAGTACGTGGCGGAGAAACGTGTGGCGATACTGCGGATCTTCAGTGACTTGTCGGGGCGATGCTACCACCAACCAATCGAGATCGAAGTGCCGCCTGAGTTGTTGGCCAAGCACGGATCTAAGATCAAGGTGGGACACTATGGCGCTTTGCAGTTAACCCAACGACTGAAGCGAAGAGCTGACTGGTGTTCTGACTGGTGTCTGTGCAGGACGGTATCTCCCTATTGGCCAACGTGGTCCCGAGCTCACTCTCCGTACCAATTCTTCAGACAGCGATCGATTGCGCTGTCAAGCGTACGAAACTTTTTGCGTGTTTGCTTGGCTGTGGGCTCGGTCAGATTGGTCACCCACGTTGATGTATCTGTAGATCTGGAGACCAAAACGCAGCAAGCCACAGAGATCCACAACCTCATCGAACGGTTGGATCTGTCGACGACGACTGGGAACAGCATCAAGACTTCTACCGAGTCCAGGCTATCTCCTGGTGGTGCAATGGCGATACTCAGGGACCTACTCAAGCTCCACAATGACAGTCTGGACGAGTGGTCGATCACGGAGATCTGCAACCTGGAATGCGCAGCTACTGCGAAGGGCAAGTACGTGTGGGCTCACCCCCACGAGATCAGGATGCTGAAGAAGGAGTTGACACCGTGCCAGCCTCAATTCGAAGCTGACTCTGAGTCGGGGTCGACGACGAGCTCCGAGCCACACGAAGAGCCTGACTTGTCCTCCAGCAGTGGATCGAAGCTGTGTCTGAGCTTGTGCATCGAGACCGTCACGGGGCTCACCAATTGGGACTGGTACAAGACGTACTGCAGGTGGCAGCTTCTCTACGGCGACCGCAAGACGCCGCTGGCTACTGGCGCGACTACGACCAACGCCGACAGCAGCGTGCAGCCATCGTGGCGGTCACTGAAGTCGACGATAGATGGCGTTGCGTCGGTGGAGATGCTGCAGGAATGCCGTCTCGTGGTACAAGTGAAGCGACGCAGCCATATCGGCTGGACCAAGTGAGTCATCCGACCAAGTGGATTCGCCGCGCTGATCTGTCGAGTGGCTGACGTCGAGTGTCTTGTGTGTCTTGTCTGTGTGTGTGTGTAGAACCATTGGCGAAGGACAAGTGGATCTTCGCTCGCTTGTCGCTGTCGACGACAAGCTTGGCTTGAAATGCGATCCGATTCGTGTGACGCTGCCAGCGAGTGGCTCTGGCTCTACCGAGCGCGTCGTGCTGTGCCGAGTGACTACCTGAGTCGATCGTTCGTGTGGCGGTAGAACGACGTAGTACGCACGGAAGCCAACCTGCCGACATAATACGAGGGATCCCAAGTAAATCTTTTTGCTTGATTCGCCTTTTTGCACGGCCTTTGATGATCCTCACTTCTGTACACACACTTTGTCAATTTGAAGCTGGCTTACCAGGATTTAAGGGGCATTCGGCACGATTCGGCGTCTACGGGAACCTTCGTCTATACAGCCGCTCCTCGGCTTCTCTTTTTATGCTGCTGCGCGTTGGCATCGCTGTCGCTGTTGTAGACACGCACGTACTTGGCCTCAACTTGCTTCTCCTTCGTGTTCGTCAGGATATACGCCACATCGTACAGCACCACGCGATTCCCCTCTGGGTCTTGCGTCTCAGTGACCTGAGTGACACGAGCGACACCGCCTGGTTTGTTCACCCCCGGCCATTCTCGTGCTTGCACTTTGACTGTGTCGCCCTTGCTGAACACCACCGACAGATCTGGCTGCTCATCCTCGTCCGAGTCTGCGTCGATGTCGAGGCGACGAGCGAGGTTCCGGTCAGCGGCAGCGTCCTCGTCGTCGGCATCCACGTCGATCACGACGCACGACTTGGGCTGCTTCGATTTGGGCTGTTTGCTGCGGCCTGGGGCGGGGGCGTCACTCGATGAGTCTGCCGTGCCCGAGCGACGCCGCTTGCGGTTGGAGTTGGTCTTGGACGATGACATGCCTCCTCGCCGTGGGCTCTTGGTCGCCTTGGGTGTTTCCTTCTTTGAGGTTGTTCGCTGGATCTTGGGCTTCATGTGCGGCGGCCACTCGATCTCCCCCTGCATCCCTGAGGTCTTCAAGTGCTTGGGACACCACGCCTGGTAGTGAGGATCTCTTGTGAGGAATCCGTTCACGTACGCACACGCCACGTGGTACGCGGTGAGGCAGCGCTGGTTGGCGCACTGGATCTTACTAAGTCCCTTCTTGCCGCTACAAATCGAACACGTTAGCGCACGTCGCTCGTCCGCTGGAATTTTGTCCAGGCCATGGGCCAAGCCGCCTTTGAAGAACGTCTCAGGCGTGTACATAGCACACTGTGGGTGAACAACACGCCCGCACGACGTAGCCGCAAAGTCACCACCTGTGAGCTCGCACAGCACGCACACTTCGTTACCTTCTTGCTTGATTTTGTTGATGAACATGCCTCCACACGAGTCGTCTTGGTCGGATTCCGAGTCTGACTCGTCACTGTCACGCTTTCGACCATTCCGCTGGGTACCACGTCCGTCGTTGTTGTCACTCTCATCGCCACTATCGTCGTCGTTGTCGAACTCTCTCCGTGCAGCCGCCATATCGCGATACATGTTGTTGTAGTGGGTGGCTTGGATCTCGTCGAGCTTGCGTTTGCGGTACTGCTTGGACTCGTACTCCTCGTCGACGGCCGTCTTCAAGGCATCGAACAAAGCGTCGTTTCGCAGCATGATGGCCTTGAAGTGCGCCTGCGCCTCCAGCAATTGCTTCGTGATCTCGCTTTCCTCATCGTCGGAATTCTCGTCATCGGCATCATCACCAACCTCCTCGAAGAACTCGAGTCTGCCAGCCAGCGATTCAGACAGGAGCGCCTCGGGTCCACTCTGCTTAATGGGGAAGTGGACGTGCCACAGCATTTCACGAGCAGGTGCACTTGCCTCATTGGTGACGGGGTGGTCTCTCTCGAGAGCGACAGAATTCGTCAAAATGGAGACCTGGAGATGAACCTTGCGTTCGGTGCTTCGTGTAACCTTCGGCAGATTGGCTTCTCTATCGGAAACTTCAACTCGGAGCCCCAATCGAAGCTTGGTCGTCTCGTTCTCAGCTTCCACCGGGGTCTTTTCGTCGGGTGTCTCCGACTCTTGCTGGGGCGGCTTTGTCGGTGTCTCCTTCGCCTCGTTGTTGATGTCTCCGACGACGGCGATCCACTTCCGCTCAACTTTCTTCTCTGATCCGCCCAAAATGTAGGCGATATCATACAGGTAACGAGTCTTGAGGCCATCCTCCGACTTGTCCTCGTGAACTTTTCGGACTCGACCAGCACCACCCAGTTTGTTGATGCCAGGCCACGTTCGCTTCGCGACTTGCACTGTAGTTCCCACGACTAGTGCTGGCAGGTCGTCCCACTCGTCCTCTTGACTCACCTGCTCCAGATTCACGCCCATAAACAGCGAATCGGTCGCCAAGTGGCGCTGCCTCTTCTTTTGCTGCTGCTCGCGGAACTCCTTGATGGTTTTCGGAACAGGGTGCTCTCGTGATGGAAAATACAGCAGATCTTCGGTCTTCTCCGCGTATTCTGGGTGAGTCTTGCTCAATCGGAAGCCAAGGTGATCCTCGACGTTACCCAACAACATTATCCACGTTGCTGGGTCGAATTTGGCCACAAAGAACCCTGCGTCGAACGATTTCCACATCGAGTTCATTGCCAGCTTGCCGTCTGAGCGCAAGTAGTGCCACGGCCAGTCGACACTCAGGGCTTCTTCCATTGGCGTTCGGTCAGTCGAAGGCCTTTCATTGACACCATTCGGCTTGACTTCATCACTCGAATCCTTTCCTTCGGCTTGCTTCACTTCTTGCTGCTGAAGAGCTGCGACGATAGGCTTCGCCACTGGTGTAGGAGGCTTGGTTGGAGATACAAATGGCATGGAGGCCGGTGGAGGTGTGATGCCGAACTGCGACAAGCTTCGTTTGCTCTTCAGTCGCATCCAGACACGAAACGGTGGCTGCAAGGTGGCCACAACGTCCTTCAGTGTGTTTGCCTCACAGTTTCGTAGCGTGACATCGTTGATCGCCACTAGCTCGTCACCATCCTGCAGAATTCCACGACGCAGAGCATCAACAACGACGAGGTTGTGAGTCGACTGCGGGAGGCCTTGAATCACCAGCGACTTGCCGTGCGGCCGACCTTCAGTGCGGATGCTGAGACCGAGTGGCAAGGTTGGAATCAAGACCAACACATCTTCAAACACACCACTGCCGACGATGGCACCGCCGAATGGAATGAAAATCTGGGTCTTCGTGTGGAGCCTGGCTGAAGGAGACGGTGGTACTTGTGGAGGAAGAGCAGGCACCAAGCTCACTGGCTTCGGTATGGTAAAGCCCCCAGGCTGGGCCGCTGTTGAGGCTGGAGTAATGTTCACGGTGGGCTTCGCCAGGTGCTTCACGATACCAAAGGAAGGGACCATGAGTGTCTGTTGCTTCTTGGCTGGACGTCCAGGTCCGCGTCCAGGGCTCTTGAGCTTCGCAAGGGACGTCCGAGGTGGCGGCTGAGGAGATGCAGCAGCAGCTTTTGGTCGTGCAGGTGAAGCCGATTTCCGTGGCGGAGAATCCATGTCTGAATCCACATCGGACGAGAACATGCTGCTGTTATCGGACTCCTCATCCAGTAAGATGCCGTCTTCGTCATCGCCTTCACTCGAATCACTGGTAATACTGGCCTGGTCGCGTGGCAGCTTCTTCTTGCCCTTCATTCCCTTACTCTTGTGAGGGAGCGGCGAGGATGATGCAACCGCTGCTGGCTGCGATGGCGGTGGCTTGACTCTCGGCTTCGATGGCTTGGATTCCTCATCGGTTGTCGCCACGGGCTCGTTTTCCACGCCGCAAAACTGCTTCTGGTGGCGCGAACACCCGCTTCCAAACTGACCCTGCGCCAATCCAACACTACGTCAGTCTAGTCTCCAGGGTCTCTTACAAAGGCCTCCGTACCTTGTCCTCCATGAACACGAACTTGATGCTGTGTTTCAGCGCACACATCACGTGGTACGACGTCGTACACTTGCCCACGACACACTGCGCACAAGCTCCACGGTTCCTATCAGTGAACACAGCTCGTCAACTCGCAGTCTTCCCATAGATTCTCCATCATCTGCAAACGTACTTCTTCTTGCAGTATGTGCACCGCAACGTCCGCCGTTCGGTGAGCTGTTCTATCCCGCCGATCACTTCCTCGCCACTGTGTCTGTGGGACGCCTGCACGAACAGCTCCGGTAGGAACATAGAGCACGCCATGTGCACCCACTTGCCTTCATCGACCGTCGCGATGAACGCACCTCCCTTGGCTTTACACGCTGCACACTCCAGCTCGTACGTCGGCGTCACGTTACGGCCCACGTCCTTGGCCTCCACGTACCGCTGGCACGGGCGACAGAACCAGTCTTCGTCCGGAAGCTCTTCGATCCGGTAGCACGACTGGTGCACGGCGACGTTGCAGTTGTCGCAGATCACGATCGGGTCGTGCTCCAGTGAGTCCGCCTGCAGACACACGCCACACACGATCTCGTCCTCTGCCTTCGTCGACGCTGCCACTGCAGTAGCCTTCTCGCTCTGCTGCTGCGGAGGCTTGGCTCGTGCTGGGGATCTCGTCGCCGTCACTGGCACAGTCGCCTTCTTGTGCTTGGGACTGGCCACATTCGCGCCGTTCTTCTTCGTATTTCCGTGGTTACTCGCCGCCGCGAACAAGTTCTTGGTCATACCGCTCTCCGCCATTCGCGCTTCCTGGTCCAGCTCCAGGAACAGCTCCATTTGCTGTCGAAAATGCTGCAGAGCCGCCAGGAGGAACAGCTCGTTGCCCCCTGCGTCGTGGATCAGATCCTCCAGCTCGTGGATGAACTCGTCCAGCAGTTCTGCGAGGTCAGGCTCATCACGACCACGCTGCAGCAGCTCCTGCAGCTCCATGACGCGCACGCTGACGGCGCTGTGCGTGATCTGGAAGTCAAAAAGGTCGTCATTCGCGAGTCTTTCAAGGGACTCTTCAGAGAACCGCCGCTCGCCAACGGCGCCGTATCCGCCGCTGGAAACACGCATGCCGACACACAAACACACGCGCAGTCCACTGGTACACTCGGCGTAGCTATGGGATGAACAGAGGCGGCGCAATCGCGTGGTGCACGAGCCTCTTCCGTCGACGCAATTGACGTGTGTAAGCCACGGCCGTTGTGCAATTGCCGCCTTCCCGCCAAAACCACGAAAGGAGCTTCCCGGCTAAGTACGAATGTGCTGTTAAGTACGAACAATCATTCCGATTCGAGTCTATGTGACGTGTGAGAAAGTACGCGCCTTGGTGTGCTGTTGATGTGGGGCTAGCTTGTTGCATGACTCCAATACGGCTACGAACCAAGGGAGTTAACGCTATGGCTACTTGACTACTTTCTGGTTGACTACTTCGCTAACATCTATGCTACGGCTATGCTACAATATCATCTGCGGCTGACCACACGTAGCACTGGTTTCTGCCACGGTCGATCACTTGCCTGTGTGCTTAAGCCATCCACCGAGATGAGGGCGGGTGTATGTGATGATGAGGAGGTGGTTCTGTGATGAGAGAATGGCCTCCTCGTATCACACGGTGTTGGCACACAGGAACGGAACGACGTCTTGCAGCACGACAAATGATGTGAAAGCCTGGTCTTCGTCGCCGCACCAGACACTCAAACAGTCATCGGCCGTGCCGATCATGTCCGGGCGGTAGCCGATTTCTTCATTGTACGTCGAGAACGCCTGTAGTAGCCGCGTTACACTCTGTAGCTCCTCGGGATCTCGCCATGTGATGACCTTGGCCACGTCCTGTGCAATGATGTCGTACTTCGCACACTTCCCACATTTGCATAGGTACTTATCGACGCATAACACTCGTTCCTGTGGGCAGCTGGACGCCACACGAAGCATGCGGGCAGCCTTTGACTTTGCGATGTCCTCTTCGTCGTCAGCCTCGCTTGCAGGGTTCTCGTAAAACGATCCGGACTCGCTCAGTAGATCCGTCGCCTCGGTAGTCGCCGACTGGGTGTCATCATCTTTGTGTACCCCACACGCCCACTCACCCGTCGCATCTGTCCAGACCTTAGCCATTCTATCGTGCGTCACGTCTTCACTTTCAGCTTCCTCTTCTGCACTCGTAGGTCGTCCAGCTCTGCAAAACGGGGGGAACAACCTCCGGATCCACAGCTTGAGGATGCGGATCGCCTTGTTCACAAGCTCGAGCACCACGTCGCCGTTCTTCTCCGACTCTTCCAGTGTCTTCACGTTCGTCTGTGGCTCAGTGTGAGCTGTGATGCTCGTCAGTCGAGCGTCCGGGGTCTCGTCGTTAGATCCGAAGGTCGCGTAGCTGATCTGGTCACTGGACGAGCAGCTACTGGCGAGCCAACTCGGCGATTCCGCGTCCCCAAGAGATCGCTCATGGCCGTGACCGAGGCACGCGTGCATAGTCTTCATTTGTGATCGGTCTTGGAGAAGAAGTGAGGAAATGAGTGAGTGGGGAGGGGGGTCTTCTCGCTCGCAGAGCTCCATTCGCGGACGTGGAGGGTCGGATTGCGACCCTTCAGAGACACCGTCCATTCATTGGCTGATATTAGGAACGATGTTCAATTTCAGTCAATCGTTGGTATGAATTGTTCATTTTGGCACCCACTCGACCAGGGTACCGTAGATACCTTCGCATGACATCCGTTTCACAGTGGCGTGGAAGAATGCGTCTCGTCCATATTGTCGTGAAGTCCCGCCAGCACTGTTGGCCGGATGCCACACTGTGAACCAGACAGGAACACGCTGGCGGCTTCCTGGCAACGGAGTTGGATTCTCTACTTCAATGTTGACCAAAGTGATCCATATGGATCTTGTTATTTCTCTAAGATATAATACTTTACCAAGACGAATATTCTGCTGATTATGAACCGGTATCGGGATAGACAAGTCGGTAGCGACGGTGGCACTGGGTGGATTATGGGTTGTGCAGCCACGCGTTTCTTCCAATCATATCTCGTTTTCTCAATATGTATTATTTTTCACCAATCATGTCCTCTCATGGCTGTGTCACTGTCGAGAAGAAAGCCAGCGAGGCCCACGACTGTCCAGAGTTTAGACCGAAGTGATTCTGCGACGTCCGCCGTCAGGGACTCCCCACCCGACACCACGCGCGCGAGAAACCATCCACAACACCCGTGTCGTGCGGGTATTCTTCGCGTCATCTCTCCAACGCGTCATCTTCACGGCATTAGCGCGAGTCTCGCCTGGTCGCCGATCGTCTCGCCATTAGCGTCAAAAGTCTAATTCTCTGTACGTCGCCTCTCCGAGCGCCCACCTCCCCTAGACCCTGTCCGTGCTCGCATCTGGTCGTCGCGTCGCCGCCTCCTCCTCCTCCTCCCCCACCAGCCGGTGTGACTCCTAGTCTAAACGTCTAAGAGTCATCCCTCCCGGCCCATGCTCGACATCTACCACGACGGCAGCACCCCCAAGTCTTCCGCCGACAACGTGGAAATGGACGCCAACGGCAACATGTCGGCCGCGGCCGCTGCGCGCATGCGCTTTCGCCAGGCGCATTCCGGCGCCGCGAGCGGCAGCGATGAACGCGCCGTGTTCTCCTCCACACAGCCATCCAACTCGCAGCTCACGACGTGCTTCCAGTCGTCCACACGGTGGTTCCAACTGACCATGTTCGGCGCGTTCATCGTCGCCATCTCGCTCGCCATGACCGCCGAGTACAAGAACCTCTCGCCCGGGCTCATCTGGGGCGCCGTGCTCAGCATGTTCTCCGTCGTGTTCGTGATCCTGTCGTACGTGAGCGTGCCCAGCTACCGCCAGCACCCGAACCCGCTCATGTTCTGGCGCACGATCGCCGACGCCATCTTCGTCATCCAGCTTCTGGCCCAGCAGTTCACGCGCTGTCTCTGGTTCGACTGCAAGCCGCTGTGTAACAGCGTCAACACCCAGTGCGGCTGCTCTCCGGACGCGACCGCCGGCTCCACGTGCGACGTCTTCGCCGGACTCTTCGAGTTCTCGCTCATCGCGGCCGAGGCCTGGTTCTTCTGTATGACACTCAACCTGCTCCTGAGCCTCACGAACCCGTTCACGGACTTTAAACGCAACACGCGCATGTTCCACATCTTCTGCTGGGGCATCGGCCTCACGCTCGGGCTCGTGCTCATGAACGCCGACGACTGGGCCGGGTATTCCGACCTCGGCGTGTGCTGGACAAACGCACTGAGGAAGCTGGAGAAGCCTGGGAGTCTGAGCCAGTGTCCAGCCGACAAGACAGTGATTGAGAACTTTGCAGAGGACAACTACAAGGCCGTGAACGCCAACCTCGTGAGCTGGTCGTTCTTCTACGTCTGGATGGGCGTGATCATCGTGTTCGGCATCGCTGTGTGGCTCTGGGCGTGGAAGCGGCTGAGCGAAGGCATGCCTGAGACCTACGCCATCCGCGTGCAGTCCATCAACCGCGCGCGGTTCAACGTGTTCGCCGTGACTTTCTACTGGCTCATTGTCGGCGCCATCTACGTGAAATTCCTGTCGCGAGACCGGTCCAAGCCGGCGCGTTCCAGCGAGCTGCTCAACTTTGTGATCGCGGGCAAGGGATACGTGGACCTCGTGATCTGGTTCTCGCTCAACGACTTCCGCTTTGAGCACTTTACGCGCTGGCTTCGCACGACTGAGGACGAAGCCGAAGTGGATCTGAGTCCACAGGTCAACGCCGCGCTGCGTCGCGAGGTGCTGTTCTACACGACGTCGGGTATCGTGCAGGCCGTGACGGCCGCTGAGAGACTGCCAGCGTCGCAGAAGATCCAGCACTTGGCGCTGCTGCCGCAGTCCAAGACGGCAGGCGGAAGCACGCGCCAGCTAGCAGCCGCGCAGCCTATTCAGATGGATTCGTACTCACGCCAGCAATCGGAAAACGAAGGAGCTGTGTTTGACGAGAACCAGCGCGTGTCGAAGAACGCCGAGCGCACCAAGACGTTCCACGACTACGAACCGCACTCGTTCAAGAAGATCCGAGAACGCTTCGGCGTGACCAACGAGGCGTACAACCGCTCGCTATCGACCACAGCCAAGGAACGCATTAGTGAAGGCGCGAGCGGCGCGTTCATGTTCTTTTCGGCCGACGGCGCGCTGATTGTCAAGAGTACCAGCAAAGAGGAGTGCTCGTTCCTGCGCAGCATCGCGCAGCAGTACGCCGACTACTTGTGCGAGAACCCCAAGTCGCTCCTGACGCGGTTCTACGGATGCCACTGTCTCGAGCTGTACGGTAAGCAGTTCTCGTTTGTCGTGATGGCGAACCTGTTCGACACGGAGCAGATCATCCACTCGCGGTACGATATCAAGGGATCGTGGGTGAACCGCCACGGCGAGCAGCCCAAGCGCGGCAAGAAGGTCACCTGTCGCCACTGCAACCGCAAGTACATCCACATGAGCACCACGCCAGAAAATGCCAACTGCCCGTCGCGACTCGGCGGCCACGAGCCGAACGTCGTGCTCAAGGACTCGGACCTGACGCAGAAGCTCAAGTTGGACCGTGACATCGCGTTGGATTTGTACAAGCAGCTCTGTGCCGACAGCGACGTGCTGTGCTCGTTCGGTATCATGGACTACTCGCTGCTCATGGGCGTGAACGAAGTCGAGTACGTGGTGGATGAAGGCACCGACTTGCCGTCGCCTGTCAATGTGAACGTGAACCCGGTCGAGTCGTCTTTCAACCCGTTCCTCGAGAGCTCGAAGATGGATCCTCGTGGCACGGGTCTTGCCAACGGTTCGGTTCTTCAGGGCGGAGTGCCTCCAGCCGGCCACGTGCCAGCTCAACGTCCTCGCCACCACTTCAGCGTTTCGTCCAACGCAGAACCTCCAAATGGCCGCAACCGCAAGGTGTCGCGCCAGCGTGACGCTCTCCGTGATGGCCGGTCGGCGAGCAACGCTTCCGTCTCTTCGTCGGGTCGCCGGATGCCTCGCTCGGGCATGCGACTGGCTAATACGGTCGTGGGCCCAGCGTACTACCACCTGGGTGTTATTGATATTCTGCAGACGTGGACGTTCCAGAAGCGCATGGAGCGCTTCTTCAAAATCGCGTTCCGTGGCGTCGACGGCGACGGGCTCTCGGCGATCCAGCCGCAGCTGTACAAGAAGCGTTTCCAGCTCAAGATGGCGGATATCCTGGGCGTCGACGACCTCGTGAGCCACGACAACATGGACATCTTCACGCAGCAGAACTCGCACATGGACGTGGACACGTCCCGCATCTCGCAGATGAACGTGCAGTCGGTCCGCGAGCTCACGTCCATGGACCATTTGGTCGGCGTGGACGCCCACTACGTCGCCGACGGCCGAGGATCGTCTCGGAATCTGCACCACGCCGGCTCGTCGCAGGAGCAAGAAGAGTACGCCGGCATTGATTATCATTTGTAGGAAGAGCGTGGTAGTGTCCAGTGTAAGGGGAGCAGAATGACTCAAAACGTGTTGCAGATTTTTCCACTTGGATTGTTCTTCCCTTTCGCTGAGCTATCACAGAAGAAGCACTAGATCCGCTGGTCCGCAGCTCCACTTGGATGGGGCTACTACAACGGAACGCCAGCTCGACATCGAGAAACACGAGCGAGTGAAGCGATGTGCACGCTGCAGACGAGGTACGAGGCGTTGAGTGAATGTGTCGCTTTGGTGCGGGTCATGACCCAACTGGAAAGGAGGCGTGGGCGTGCAGAATGTGGTGCGCATTGTGGCTTGAGGAGAGAGAAGATGAATGGAAGAGTCTGTGCTGATTACAAAGGGTTTCGTCCACCCCGAATGGGTGGGGGCAAGTCCACGTGGCTGTGAAGATGGAGCGTATGCAAGTGCTCCGCAGCTATGTCTCCTTTTTACCCATCCACTCGATCCATCATTTAAAGTACGGCATTTCCACCCATTATGCTCGTTTCGAACCGCATTCTTCGTGGCCATGTCCGCATGTGCTGTCGTCAGCAGCTCCTGCGCTTTCTCCAGCTCCCCTGCAACCACCGCCGCCACAAGCAACGCTCTCTTTTGTCCAGCTTGCCAGGTGCTCACACCGGGTGATTTGTGGACGAGCTTCTAAATTCCAAAATAGGGTCTCATTTTGCCAATCTACGTAAACAGGGTATTCTGGTTGGACTTGGATCGCACCCATTTTCCCTTGGCTGCCTTTCTCGACGAGTAGTGTCCAAGAATCCGTCGGCAGACACACCATGGGCGGCGTGCAAGGCGTCACGTCCGACAAAGGCAAGCCGCTGTTCCCGCAGCGCAACTTCGAACGTACGATCCACCGCCGCTTCATCAAAGACCCGGTCGTCACGCTCGAACTCCAGGACCAGTTTTGGAGCCAGCCACGCGAGCATCCCATTGAGATCAAGGACGTCGCGCATGACAAGGTGCTGTTCAAAGTGCCGCCTGTCTCAATGGAAGGCGGTGAGCCTCCCAAGCGCAAGTTGCTGCTGGATGCGTACGGCGTGCCGGTCGTGGGTATGGAGGAGCACAACATCCCCCCTGTGACGGCGAACCATAAGGCGTTCGCGGTCATCCCGGACGGCTTCACCGCGACGAAGGAGCTGTTCCGGTTCGAGACGATCGTCAACATGTTCGAATGGCCACTGACGCTCGCGCTTGATGACCACTCGCCTGATGCTGCGTCTCGAATCGTCATTATGGGTCAATGGCTCACACGCGAAGCCGCCATCGCGATCCAGCGGAAAGGAGGCGATTTCTACATGATCGCACGCACCTACCCTGTGGGTAGTCTACTGGACGGAGTGTATCGGATGGATATCGCGCCTGGTGTGGACGTGGCTCTGATGGTGTTGTTCGCGGCCGCGATGGACCAAGAAAAGCATAAATACGAACGATCAAGCGAGCGCCTTCGCTTCCGAAACCTCGTCAGGAAGCAAGTCAAAGAAGAAAAGAAGCAGCTCAAGGCCCAGCAGAAGCTGGAGAAGAATGCTCAAAAGGAAGCTCCTGCAGCGACTGCTAGTTGAGTGGCGCCTTCTGTGCACGGTCTCCTCGCCGTTTTACCGTCTTGTTTAAGATTCAGCTTCAGATCGCTAACGTTACGTAGATATTGTCCGCCTCCTCGGGTTTATCTACTTCGTCGCTATCCAAGTATATGAACTCATCAACATCAACTTGCGTGTTTTAGCTCAGACATAAAGATAATTTAGCCGTCGTAGCTGGGAGCTAACTCCAGTCGTGGTGGCCCTGCACGGCTACGACTGGCTGACGAGAGGCTTCATGGATCTCATTGGTATCCGTCGACAGCAAGTCGGCGATCTTCATGGACCTGGTGTTCGCCCCCGCATCAGACAACGACGGTGACACGCTGACAGCGTCCGAGTCCGAGTCTTCTCCTGCATGGGTAAACTCGGATTCGGGATACACTGGAGACCCTGGCGGCGTGGCAGTGGCCTCAAACTCGTCCAGCTCGCCGATGAACATCTCCTCGGAGATCTTGGCCTGGCTGAAGAGAAAGCCCAGCACGGCCGGGTCTGGGATGAGCTCCATGAAGGCAGGAAGGAAGTTCATGTCGGCATCGAAGCGCACGATTTTGCTGGTCGCAGTATCAAAGAGGAAGTCGAAGCGTGAGGTGCCTTTCAACGGCCGTGAGAGCAGCGCGTTCACGAGCCACGGGTAGTCAACAACGTGTGGAAATAAAGCTTGAATCGTGTGCGGCGTGAGCCAAGCGAAGTAGCTGCCGATTGTACGCACAGCCACGACGTTGTGCGGCTGTGACGCGTCTGCAGGCAGCACGACGGCGCTCGTAAGTGTGAGCTCGCTGGGGGAGAAGTAGGTCGTGTACCGCTTCATCATGGGCAGAAAGTTCTGGCGTCCGATGAACCGTCCGATCGCCACGTCGTCGCTCATGGCACACTCCAAATACGCCTTGGTGTCGATGCGGCGGTGCGCTGTGTCTGTGACTACGACATCCTGGTAGCCACGCGCCATGACCTCGTAGTACACGCTAGCGATGCGTAGCAGCGAGCCGCCATTGTTGTCGTCCTTGCGGTTCAACGTGCGAGAGTCGAGAAGCTGCCGCAACTGCGCGAGCTCTGCGATCTGGCGCTTGAGGTCGATCACATCGAGCCGCAGGTTGTACTGTTTCGACTGCTCCAGTTCACGCAGCCGCACGTACGCGCCGTGGCGGCGACTGGAGCGGCGGCGCTTGCGGTTGGAACCGGCCGAGTTGCTGGCAGCCACTGCGTGCTCCACGACCGCGTCCATGAGCTGCGACGGTGACGCTGTGGGGATGATGGCGCGCAACGCCTGCTCGACTTCGCTCAGTGGCTCCATGGTGTGCAAGTCCCACGTGACGTGATGTGACGTGACGAGGTTCGAGCGCGAAATTGCTTCGGGAGTGACAACGGCGGCGACGCAGTTGAGCTGTGATCGTCAGCGTGGCGGGCGAGGATGTGAGAGCCAGGGAGAGTGGACTGGACTGGGAGTCCACAATTGACTTCGCAACTGATCTACCCAGATGGCGGGTCCGTCAGTGTGAAGGTCTCATCTACAGCGCGCAGGACCAGCACCCGATCGTGGAAAAATGGAGGACTCTTGGGACTCCATGATGGACCATCAGAGCCTTTGTGCTCTGTGAAGAGGGGGTGTCGGCAACCAGGAAGACAAAGGATGCCACTCAAGACTCGGCGGTGCCGTCGACAGGCACACGAAGGGCAAGATGGACGGCTTTTTGTGTGTATTATATATTGTAACATATGCTTTATTGCAGTTTTTAAATACTGATTTCGGGAATTCTCTCATTAAATATTACGACGGGTATACGTTCTGACGATACTGCTTCTAGCGCGAGGACGATGGCTCACTGGAGGTTTTTGAACACGAAGGGGCCGTTGTGGGTGTTGAAATCAAAGTTTGAGGAGAGTGAGGCATTTCAGGCCAAGCACGAGCATCAAGCCGCAATGAGGGCGACGCTACGAGCGCTTGCCTAAAAGCCCCCGGGGTCCAGAGATTTTCTGAAATGATAGAAAACTCGGTGAGGACCTCACACGATGTTCGCACACAGGAACGGCACTTCGTCTTGGATCACCACGAACGAGGAGAACGCTTGGTCTTCGTCGCCCCAGATGCGCAAACACTCATCGGCGGCTGCGATCATGTCGGGATGGTAGCCGAGGACCTCGTTGTAAGTTGAAAACGCCTGTAGGATGCGCGAGATGCCGATGAGTTCCTCGGGGTCTCGCCAGGTCACGATGCGGGACACGTCTTCTTCGATGAGCTGGTACTGTGGGCAGTTGCCACACTTGCACATGTAGTCCTCGACGAAGAGGATCACATCTTCATCGCAGGTCGAGGCCAGTCGAAGCAGGCACGAAGCCTTGGTCTCGGCATCGTCGTCCTCGTTGAAGAACTCCATCTCGTCCAGGTCGCTGATGCACGAAGACGAACAGGAGGAGGCTGGGTTCTCGCTCTTGTCGTCACTGTCGCTGAGCCACTCGGTGGACTCAGTTGTGGCTGAGCGGTTGTCATCGTCATCGGTCGGCTTGCCCTGCTTCCAGTTACCTACACTTGCAGTCGGGATCGTCTGGAAGTCGGACGGTGAGTACTGGAACCATGGCACTTCCTTGAACATCTCGTTCTCGCTCGTGCGCTTCTTGTTGGCCTTGATACGCTCGTAGTTGTCTTCGTAGACGATTTGAAACTCGTCAAAGATGTCGTCCATTGCGTTGTCTTTGTCCGCGGTGCTGTGGAACGTCTCGACAGCTCGGGAGAAGACACCGTGGACCGACTGCTTGCAGGTAGTGATCGCTCTCGACACGAGCAGCGCGACCAGGTCTCCAGTCGACTCTTCGATCGCTGGTTTCGTGTGCGTGGTTGGTAGGCTGGCACTTGTAGATGTGGGCGTGATAAACTCACGGCGACACGTGACGTCGTCGCTGTTGAGCCACTCGGCGCTGGATGCAAAGTTGCCCATGTTGTCTTGGTTGTTGTTGTTGTTGTTGCTTGGTTTGTTGGTGGGAAATTGGTGAATGACAACTCTTCCGGTCTTGGCTCTCTATAATACAACAACGCGTTGCCTGAGTAGCTTCAGCAGTTAGTTCAGATTCGCATCAGTGTAGCCATTTCGATCCCTTGTCGTTTCGAATATTCAGCTCAATCTAGCATTCCATTGGTCAAAAGGTCAGTGCTTCGATTTTTCAGCCAATCAAATCACCGTAGGAGCTGAACGTTGACGCTTTCGAAATGGGATTGTTCGCCAGTGCTCGCCGAGTATTCAGCCAGGCGCATCTCACGCAATCTGGGAACTGATAATATTCCACCGCGGCACTCGACTTGCAGCTTAGAGAAGTCCTTGACGCGCGAGATCTTCAAATGTCTTGCGGCTGAGCACGTTGCCTTCCGAATCTTCAAACTCTTCTTCGTTGGACGCGTTCCAAACCTCCGAATCGATCTGGTCCTTGAGCTTCTCGTACACTACAACAAACCAGCAAGCGGTTAGAAGCATTCGTATCACTCCTCATCACAGACAGAAACTTACAGGCCATGGCGTCGCTGATGAGCGTGATGTCGTGGAAGTGCTTGGTGTTTGGAATTCCAAGGCATCGCATGCCGTGGGCGTGGCGCCATTGCTGGAAGTGGCGGTCGAAGTCACGACGTCCCCAGTAGCTGTGATTACCACAGATCTCGCACTTGAACTCGACGCCCAGACCATGGAGCTTGTACAGCCAGTACGGGATCGGCTTGCCGTCCCAGCCCAGTGGCAGGTTGAGCGGGTTGTAGATGGGCTGGTCTTCGTCGTCAAAGTCGTCACCCTCTCCATTCCCCTCGACATCGACATCAGAGAAGGCGGCTTCTTCCTCTTCAGCGATCTCGGCCTGGAGCTCTTCGTGGGTACGCGTCTGCTTGACTTCGAGGTACGAAATCGTACCATGGATCACCTCAGTGAGCAGCTCGTACAAGCGACGAATCAACACTTCGTCAAAAGCGATCGAGCGACGCAGCTTCGTGGTCTCGCTCACGGACGACCCGTTGCTCGAGTTGGAGGAGTTGGAAGCAGCTTCCAGGGCCTCAACTGCCTTCTTGTGCTTCTTGCCGTTCAAATGGCTCGTGTACACGCCCTCCGAAGAAAACTGCTTGTCGCAAGCCTTGCAGAACAGCGCTGGGGTGGAGCTGCCGTTTGAACTGCTCGCGTCGTGTGCCGTGTATGTATCCCAGCCCTTGACGTCATTCATGGCCCACTTCTTGTCGAACTTGGCCTGCGTCTCGGCGATCACGTCGTCCAGGTCGACGAGAGGCTGCGTCTTGCGGTAGAAATCCAATAAATACGCCTTCAGGTCATGCAGATAGCGCTGGTACTCGACCGACTTGCGTTTTTCCGCCTCTGGGATGTCGGAAAAGTCGTGGAAACAGCTCAAGAACGTCAGGTAGTCCACGCGGCTCTGGCTGCTCGCGTCACGACGTGCAGCACGGCGTCCTGCGGCACGCGACGCCGACTTGGCCGCATATTTCTCGACAGACCTATACCAATTCACCACAGCCTCTCAGTCAGCCCATAGTTTTCATTATGATACCGTAAAGAAGGTCTCGACACGCACCACGTGAACGCTGGGAGGTTGAGGTACTGCGCGTAGAACTGGTGGAGATCCACGTACTTGCCGAAGCGTTCTTCTCCTGAGAACTACAACATTTTTAGGTTAGTCAGTGAATATCTCCAAACGTACAAGTCCGGTTTGGACGTACTGTGAGCTGTGGGTTGAGCGCGTCCTCGATCTCTGGCTCGTGGGACACTGGCGCGTTCGGATACTTGAGGTGGAACGCTCGGATGGACTTGAGCTGCTCGTAGAACGACGTGAACACGGCGCGACCGCGCATGCTCTCGGTTTCTTCGGCAAAAGTGCTGCTCAAAAACCACATTTAGGCCTCGTTTTCCATCCAAAATTCGCATTTTCACACATCAAAACAACGCACGTGTCCTTGTCTTCGTACAGCGAATGCACATGCGTGCTCTGCTCGACCACTTTGTCCAGCAAGTTGCTCACTTTGTGGCCGTGGAGCACGCGCTCACGATGCTGTTGCCAAACACCATCAAACGCGGTCAGTTCGCAGCCAATTTCGAGCGTAAAACTGGGGCTAAGTAGCTTACGTTGCGCGGCTTCTCATTGAGGATGTTAACGATGACGCGCTCGTACGATTCCACGGCCTCCTGTCCTGCACGAAGCTGCTCCAGCACAGTCGACGCCATGCTGCCTTGGTGGCGCTTTGGGTTTCCATGCAAGCAGCCAATCCAAACGATTTCCGTACTTATGTGGAAGTATACAGTAGATCCGGGTTTAACAGAGAAAATGATCGGTTTTAGTGTGTACTACTTATATAGGATAGTATCCAGTGTAGCCATCGCTCGGCCATTCTTTTCGAAGCTTTTGAGGATTGTGGGTGTGGCTCACTTCGTGGCCAGGTTGCAGTTCTGTCATGCTCGAAACTCAGCTCTCAGTTGGACACTGGCCGTAATGGGATGTCCCTGACTGGATCTCAGACTGGATATTGAGATCTGCCGAGAGAGAGGCTCTCCGGAGTCCGTTGGCAGGTCTCAATATCCGGTGAGAGCGTCGAAGCGATGATCTTTGGAGCCGTGCCAGTGAAGTTTTTAGCTCCTTCCAGCACGCACCTGCCCGTACAGCTGTAAAGCTTTGTCGATGGATCAAGCGTCTTCCGTCAATGCCACGAGCTGTGCCCTCGTTGCGCAGCCTCGATTTGAGCCCGTCATCCACCGTCGTTTCGTGCGCGACAGCTTGGTGACCTTAGAGTTGGAAGACCGCTTCTGGACGAGACCGCGCCGCCATGAGCTCGAGATCAAAGACGTGACGACGGGAAAAGTCATCTTCCACGTGCCACCTCGCACATGCGGCCTCTCGATTGCTCGTCGCCTGTTGCTGGACGCGTTGGGCGTGCCCGTTGTGGGACTGGAGGAGTACTCGCTTGAGCCGAAGCACGCTCAGCGCAGAGGCTTTGTCGTGATCCCCGACGGCCGGACGGCCACCAAGGAGCTGTGTCGCTTCGAGACGCATTTCAATCCGTTTGAACTGCCACTGGAGCTCTGTTTGAACAAGCAAAACCCGAACGAGTGCGTGCAGATACAGGGAGGCAATATGTGGCTCAGCCGTCGGTCGTGCTTCACGATCCAACGTGGTGGCAGTGGCGCACGGCAGACGATCGCACAAGTGAACTACGTCGGACGGCTTAGCGATGGCAAATATCAGTTGAGCGTCGCTCCTGGTGTGGATGTGGCGCTGATGGTGATGTTCGCGGCCGCGATGGAAGACCAAGCGCATGCTTTTGCCAGTTCAGTGGAGCGCCGGTATGTTGAGCGCGTGCTAAAGAGTGAATCAGAGCGAGACCACAGTGAGTGCCAAGCACAAGCGCGTATCAAGAGAGCCACGTCCGCGCCAACGCCATACCAGGCAGGACGCAGCAAGTTCACGGTGTGTAGACAGTCTGTAGCCAATTGAGCCAGTCAATAAAGCGTCAAACGGCTGATGAGCAGCTATTATAATTGCTCTAAAAGGTGCACTACAGTATCGCTGTCAACCATTTCACGAAAAACGCCTGGGCGCGTTACCCATTGTGAGTTGATCTCACGCATTTCGTGACTCCTATGTAGACCAGTCGCGGTGGAAGAACTGAAGGTCATCGCTCGCCACTGACCAAAACGACCGATCCGTAGTAAGCCCTGCACTCTTTGTTTTGGCCAGACGTTGAACACTATTGGCGCCAATCAGGGATACATACCAGGCGCCGACAAGCCGCTGATTCCACAGCGTAACTTTGAAGGCGCGATCCACCGCCGCTTCGTCAAGGACACAGTCGTCACGTTTGAGCTCCAGGACCAGTTCTGGAGCCAGCCACGCGATCACACGATCGAGATCAAGAATGCCACGCATGACAGGGTTTTGTTCAAGGTGCCGCCTGTGTCGGGCGGCCTGGAGAAGCCCAAGCGTAAATTGCTCCTGGACGCGTACGGAGTACCAGACGTGGGCATGGAGGGGCACGATTTGCCATCGCCTCCGGCTCGGCTCAAGGCGTTTGCGGTCATTCCGGACGGATTTGCTGCTACAAAAGAGCTGTTTCGGTTCAAAACGCGCTTGAATGTCTTCAATGACATGCCTCTGCACCTCAATTTCAAGGACGAAGATTCGTTCGACGCACCGACTCAAGTGGTCGTCCGGGGACGATGGCTGACGCAACAGGTGCCAATCGCAATCCAGCGAGACGGTGGCGACTTCTTCATGATCGCGCGTACGTATCCAGTCGGAAGTCTGCTGGATGGGAAGTATTGAATGGATGTTGCGCCTGGTGTGGACCTGGCGTTGATGGTGCTCTTTGCGGCTGCGATGGATCAAGAAACACACAAAGTCGAGCTGTCTTCCGACCGTGTTCGCGTGCGAAAGCTGCTCAAGGACAAAACCAAACGAGAGAAGAAGCGCCAGAAGGCTTAGCAGAGGGCGGGCGAAATGGTCCCCACAGAAGCGACCACTGCTGTGGCAAACTGAGCTTAGCCGCCCTGCGTGCTGACCGTCTTTGGCGTGACACAACGTAAAGAAATAAACTCCTGATGAGACCATTGAGATCGCGAACGATCTCCAATAACTCGGTGCTTCCTCGCAGTCACTCGCTCATTCTCTGCTTTCAACTAGCACTCGCTGCAGGAGCCTCCCTTTGAGCTTTCTTCTGCAGTTTTTGCTGGGCCTTGAGCTGCTTCTTTTCTTCTTTGACTTGCTTCTTGACGAGGTTTCGCATGCGAAGGCGCTCGCCTGGTCCCTCATACTTCCGCTTTTCTTGGTCCATCGCGGCCGCGAACAACACCATCAGTGCCACGTCCACGCCAGGCGCGATATCCATCCGATACACTCCGTCCAGTAGACTACCCACTGGGTAGGTGCGTGCAATCATGTAAAAATCACCACCGTTGCGCTGGATAGCGACGGCGGCTTCGCGCGTGAGCCATCGGCCCATGATGACGATTCGCGATGGTGCATCAGGCGAGCGGTCGTCTAGCTCAAGTGTGAGCGGATCCCAGAACAAGTTGATCATCGTCTCGAACCGGAACAGCTCCTTCGTCGCGGCGAAGCCGTCCGGGATGACCGCGAACGCCTTTTGGTTCGCCGTCACAGGGGGGATGTCGTGCTCCTCCATGCCCACGACCGGCACGCCGTACGCATCCAGCAGAAGCTTACGCTTGGGAGGCTTCCCTTCATGCAGCGACACAGGCGGCACTTTGAACAGCACCTTGTCATGCGCGACGTCCTTGATCTCAATGGGATGCTCACGCGGCTGGCTCCAAAACTGGTCGTGGAGCTCGAGCGTGACGACCGTGTCTTTGATGAAGCGGCGGTGAATCGTGCGTTCGAAGTTGCGCTGCGGGATCAGCGGCTTGCCTTTGCCGGACGTGACGCCTTGTGCGCCGCCCATGGCTGCCGACGGATTCTTGGAAAATGCTCGAGAAAGGCGGCCGAGGGAAAATGGGTGCGATACAAATGCCAAGTTCAAGTAGAGTGCCCTGTTTAGTATAGATTGGCAAAAATAGGACCTATTTTGGAATTTAAAAGCGCTTACGACTTTCGACGCGGTGTGAGCACCTGGCAAGCTGGACAACAGAGAGCGTTGCCTGTGGTTGCAGGGGAGCTGGAGAAGACGCAGGAGCTGCTGGCGACAGTTCGTGCCGACGTGACCACGCAGGATGCAGTTCGAAAGGAGCACAATTGATGGAAATACCGTGCCGTACGATGGGTTGATTTGTCGAGTGGTGTGGTGTGGATGAGGAAGAAGGGTCCATGCTGCATGCTTCACGAGACTGCGGAGCACTGCAGTCAGCTCTTGTTCCCTATGATCCTTCCATTTGACACTCGGAATCGTTTCTTCGGGTCAAACTCAAGCACGTGTGCTGTCGGCAACTCGTCGATCACACCATCGTCGCCAACCAACTAGACCGCGCGCTTGGGCTGAGACGCCAAAAAGAGCCACTCCAAGAGATAGCCATCCATCGCAGGGTTCTTCGACCTCTTGAGTCGACTCGCCAACAGCGCAATGGTCTCCGCTCCGCTTCCTCTCGCAAAGAGAGAGGCCGCATACGAGCTCACGGGGAACCGTCCACCTCCGCCGCTTGCCATCCCATACAGCGTGTCAATCGTGTCATCGTGCCGATTACCGCTGCAGTATTTGAGCGACGGTGCAGCCTTCGATCTCCTCGAGGACATTCACGTCATCTCGTGCTCAGCTGACTCGAGGATGGCCGTTCTCACCTTCGTCCGTCCGGACACGAGGGACGCCTGGACGAACCGCTCCTTCAGGTTTCCGTTTGGACAGATCACGCTGCGGGCTACAGATGCAATGGACCAGGTCGCGACACAGGAAGGTCTGGACGACGCTGGATTGGCGCTGATGTACTCGATCCACCTCCTCGGCAAGCCGGACATGGCGCTCAGTGACGTCCACGCGGTCGCCACAGAGCTCTGCGGCGGCCTCCCCATTCTGGACGTATTTCTGCTGGAACCTACGTGCGTGAAGGCTCTGGATACGCACGAGTGGAAGATCGTACTGCATGACACGGAGGCTCCGACTGGAATCGCCCAGCTCAGATGCCTCAATATCACCCAAGGCGACTCCAAGTTTCAGCTAGGTGTCCACCAGCCTCGACTGGCGAAGCACCACCCGTGCAGCGTCTGCCTCGGCCTCGGTCACTTTCGCAACAAGTGTAAGCTTGTCGGCGACGCGAAAAAACTCACCGAGCGTCGGGCCAAGTTTGAGCGCGAACTGGTGCTCCCCCCCACGGCGGTCTTCCAGATGAACCCAACGGCGACCACCCTGGAGGAGTACCGCGTGCAGATGCACGGTGTTCGACAGCTGCTGGCCCCTGACCTGGCGGCCAAGGAGGCGGACGAACGAACCAAGGCGGAGGCCGCAGCGGCGGCGGCTATCGCGGAGGAACAGGTACGCGCCGAGAAACAACGAGTCGAAGAGGCCAATGCCGAGGCGCAGCGCCTGCGAAAAGAGAAGAAGAAGGAGAAGGCACGCAAGTCACCCGTACACATGCTGTCGGCGGCCCTGGCTCGCAAGCCGGCGGTGAAGAAGTCGAAAGAGGCGGTGGCCAACCGAGCGCCCCAACAATAACAGTCCAGCGCGGTTCCGTCCAACGCCCCCAAGAAGCGCCGTGTCCCGAGGCCCAAGGTCGTCGCCCCAAGCGAGACGGCAGATCGTTGGCGGGGAGCGGCAGCAGCGGAGGCCCCCCATGAACGGGTCCTGCCTCCCGCACGCGCTCTTTGGCGCGACGTCCAGTGTGTGTGGCCAGTGCGTCGACGCGGCGGATCCTACCGAGAGACGCGTCACACTGGACCTGCGAACGAATCTCAGGGACCGGTGCTACGAGAAGCTCCCGACACTGCTGGCGACAGGCTCGCTCGCGCTCGCCAATCTTGTCCCGATGTACCTGGATAAGCTCACGCGACTGCGGTGCCTGTGACTCAATTACAAGTGCTGCTCGCGCATTTTCGGCGAGCCAGTCAACTCACCACCCTCAGTGTCTCTCGCGAGTTCTGGGGTGGTGAAGCCGAAATCACAGCCTTCGTCGAGTGGAAGAAGGAGCCAGTGTACGTCCTCGATGTTTGGCCGTCGGGTGATACCTTCGTCACTCGCTATGAACTGGTCGGCGTCACAGGAGCTGACGGCGAGTCCTTTGTCCCCGTGGTCCAGTCGGCCACACCGGTTCCAGCCTTCCGTGCGCACATTGCTATCTACAAGCTCCAGGAAGTCATTCCCCTTGTACTGCTCTGCCATCACACGTGGATTGACGGCCCCGCAGGATCGGCCAGCGCTCATTTCTCGGCCGCGCGCCTCCCCAACAAGTGCTCCGCTGACTGGAGTGGCAATGCGGCCAAGCGCGACGACATGCTCCGTCGCCTCAACCGCGTAGAGGCAATGATCCTGAGCCGCCGCGAGAACCAGAACGAGGCCGAGCTCCCGCTGCTTCTCACCGCGGCGCTGTCCACGGAGGGCTCGGAATGGAACCTGGGAGACAGTGTCGCCGGCTCCAGCGACGGCAGCTCGCTCAGTACGGCACCGGAGGGAACCACGACGTCGCCTTTTGACGCTTCGCTCAGTGCTATCGTTGCGGTCGACCGCCCAGCCACCGAGGACGCGAACGACGGTGACGAGCCCATGGACACGGCGGCTCCAACGCCTGCGACTCCTGCACGCCAGGCCCCAGTGGAGGCGGAGTTGTCCGACATTCTCTCGACTCAGCCGGATCCTGGTCTGAGCTACAGCGCTATTGAACGTCTGCTACCCGCCAGCTACGTCCCCAGTCCTGATTGTATCAACCATGTCGACGAGGAAGCACTCTTGCTGGCGCTGATGCAAGTGCGACTCCACGAGTCGCGGGCGAAACGTGCTTTGGCTGAGACCGACAAGGCTACGGCGGTGGCTTACGCGGAATGTGTGCGGCGTCAGGCCAAGGAGAATTCACTCACTTACGCGATTGTGAAGAACCTGAAGACAGCCGTGCTCGCGTGTGAAGCCCTGTGCGACAAGCCGGACGCATTGCGTTCGCTCCTCCGCGCGCTCCCGTACCCAGAAGTCATTGTTGCCCAGTTGAAGGTCGACATGCTGTGGACGGCGGCCGTCACCTCGCCTGTGCGTCTCGTGTCCAGATGCTCTATCGACTGCAACAACACCTTGATGCGCCAGGGCGCAAATTCTGTCGGGACTGGGCGACGTCGATCGCGTCTGAGCCGCAGTTGGACGCTAAGTGGGAGTTGGCCCAGGAAGCCGGCCACTGGCAACGCCTTCACAGCCACGTGGCAAAATCGAACTAACCAGTACCGAGTCGGGTACCGGCCAAGCTTGCGGTCAAGCAGTGGATCCGCTCGGTGGCTTTCCTCGTCCTCGTGCCGGGTAACGTGCCCGTCTACTTCCAAACAGCCGGCTCACCGATGCAGACCGACGCCCTGCTTGTCTGGATGGATCGCCAAGAGAACGGCGCCGTTGTCGCGAAGGCTGCCAAGGACTTGATGGGCCGACGCTGGACGCTCCTCGCCGATGTGATCCGTCACTGGAACGGCGAAGAACCGAGGGTCGACGTGACGCCAGCCAGTGTGCCTTCCGGTACACCTGGCGGCGTCGCGTCCCGCTACTAAGGGCGTTTACGGACGCCAGGTCCTCCCGTGCTTCACGAGAGAGGACCAAGCGGCGCGACCGCCACCTCTACGACCCGCAGCGAAGTCGTAGGGGTCGCAGTTGCGACGAATGACGACACGGCGCCTCCACGAGAGCGCAGTGCCGTCCCCAGTAAGCCCAGACAGCAACGGCAGCGACGTGACCCACTCGGACGCAGTGCCCGCGGCCCAACGGCGACAGAGGCCCAAGGCGCTGCGGATGATCCTGTAGCGCCAACGACAGTTGTTCCAGACAGACATCGGTCTCGACATCGGCAACGGCGTCGAGAGCGGTGTATGACGAGTGAGCGGCTCATCGGCATCTCCCAGAACGTTCGCGGCTTCGCGAAGGACACGGAGGCCACCAGCTCGTAGTTCTCGGGGTTTCGCCAGCGTTCGAGCTTTGGTCAAGCATATGTCGTCTTCCAGCAGGAGACACGTGCGACGGAGGCATGGGCCACGAAGCTCCGTGATCGTCACGCGCGAGAATGGGGCCTGCGGCCAGAGCAGTTGGACTTCCCGGTCTCGTTCTGGCAGCCGACGCCGACTGCGGCGGGAGGCGTCGCGATCTTGCTGAAGCCAACGGCATCCTCTCGTGCCCGAGCCCGCTGTGGGAACACCTGTGGTCGCCTTGGTTCATGGCGGTGGAGGCCACAATGCTCGGCGAACAAATGGCGCTCATCAACGTGTACGGCCCCAGCAGCAAGTCCACGGCACGGGAGGAACTTTTCAAGAGCCTTCTGGACTGTCCTCGCCCAGCTGGCCCAGTTTTCCTCGGCGGCGACTTCAACTGTACGCTGGACAGCGAACTCGATCGCTCTCGGTGCAGCGCCCGCTCCACTGACTCCACAACCTCCTCGAGCACTGGGCGTTGGTGGATGTCGCTGCGGCAGATATGCTCGCGACGGTCACGGAGGCGGACAAGATCGACTTCCACGCGAGGCACCACACGTATCACTATCAGCTGCCGGACGGGACGCTGGGTTCCAGTAGGTTGGATAGGTGGTACGTCAGTGCATCCAGGATAGCACAGATCGTCGGCCTCAGTGTCGATCCACCAGTCAGCTACAGCGACCATGACGCCGTCACGCTGGTCTATACGTCGAGACCCCCAGGCAGCCGCAGCGGCCGCAAACGACGTCCGCGCCTGCGGTACCCGTTGCCGTTTGGTTGTCGTCAAGCGATCACGGACCTCACGGCCGACGCGGTGGCGGCTTTCGAAATGGAGCACCTGGCCGAGGACGGTGTGCTCAGTGCGAAGGCGTGGGACGAGCTCAAGTCGACGATCCGGCGCGGCTGTCTATCCAGCATCCGTGTGAGTCTTCGACGCCAGAAGCGCGGCATTCGACAGCGCAGACGCAGACTCCACTCGGCCCTACGCGCATCTCTCCACGCTGCCAGTCCTCGTCGCAGTGCCGTCGCCGCTACCGTCGCCGGCATCGTCGAGCGCGTCGAGGAGCTGACGGTGGATCCGTATGCCAAGGTCGTGGGACTTCGCAAGGCTATTATCAGGCTGGATCACCGCAGGTCGCGCATGAGGCGTGCCTCGACTTTCGCCAGGTACTCGAGCAGTTCGCCTGAGGCCGAGAGTGCCTTCTTCCACCGGTTCCGTACGCGGCAAGGTCACAGGGCACCCATCGTGCTCGGTGATCCAGGCGCAGCGGACTTCGTCGTGGCAGAACGGCTCGCGGCCGACTGGAGCAGTGTCACGCAACGCGGGGCCACGGAGCCAGCAGCACGCGCAGCCTTCTTCGAACAGCTCCCGCTCGCGCCACAGTCGCCGACGCTCGCGGACCTCGACCACAACTTTACGGAAGCAGAAGCCCGCGTGACCCTGGAAGCGTTCCCGCGGGGCAAAGAGCCTGGTCCTGATGGGCTCCCGAAAGACTGGTATCGCGATCACGGTGACCTTCTAGTGCCGGTGCTCACGGGACTTTTCGATCGTTGGCACCGCCAGCGCACGTTGCCTCCCAGCTTCCGCATGGCGACGGTAGCGTGCAATTCCAAGACGGTGACCCCACAGACGGGGCTGGATTTCCGGCCGATCGCCTTGCTGGACACGGACTACAAGATCTACGCACGCTTGCTTCTCAATCGTCTCAGCCCACGACTGCCTGAGCTAGTGGCGCCGACGCAATTCGGGTTTGTTTCCGGACGTCAAGTCCACGACGCGCTGGATGTGTTCCATGGGCTCCAGGCGTTGGTGCGAGCAGGTGACTTGCCGGCGGACACGTTGGCGGTGCTCCTGGACTTCGCGAAAGCCTACGATACGTTGGTCAGAGCGTTCCTCCTTCGAGCACTCGATCGCCTCGGGTTCCCGGCCGGCTTTCGCGGGGCGGTGGAACAAATGCACCTCCACACCACCGCTGAGTACGCCGCCGACGACTCAATCTCGACAGCACAGCTGGTCCTCAACGGCATCCGCCAAGGCTGTCCTCTGGCGCCCACGCTCTTCATTCTCGCGGTCGACACGTTTTACGAGCTGATTGCTGCGGACCCCGCGGTACGAGGCATTCGGCTGCCACACGGCCCAGAACTCTGCGCCACGGGCTACGCGGACGACACTACTTGTTACCTGGAGAACGCCGCCAGCGCCGGTCCCTTGAGGGCTGCGTTGGATCGATTTGGAGCGGCCTCTGGGCTGGAAGTCAACGTTGGCAAGAGTGTGGCGATCTTTCTCGGGGAAGACGCCGGCAGCGGCGTGCGTACCCAGTCCGAGTTCCCGGTCCCGGCACCTGACGTGGCATCGCGACTCCTGGGAGGACATGTCGCCACCAAGGACGTATCAGGCTCGACCTGGGCCACGGCGCTCCAACAAGTGCGTGCGCGCCTGCACTGGGCTGCCGTCAAGACGACGAATGAGCTTCAGCGAGTTAAACTTCTGCGCGCTGTGCTACTTCCCAAGGTTCTGTTCGTGGCGCGGCATCACTGGCCGTCCACGGCGGTGATCGAGAAATCCCAGTGCCTCGTCGACGCCTACGTGTGGGGAGGCACGCTCGCGGCTGACGGTCAACGAAAGCGAGCCTGGATGAGTTCGGCTTTGGCGAGAACTCCGCTAACGGACGGTGGCCTCCACATCCCCCATCTCAAGCTCGAGCTCCAGGCGATGAGTGTAGCCACGGTGGAGCGATGGTCCCAGCCAGTTGCCGGTGCTCCTGCCGCCGTATGTCAAGCTCTCCTGCGCTGTCGTGGGGTGGAGGACGGCCTGCTCGCCCCGTCACGTCTGGAGCCGCCCAACAGCCACAGCATTCAGCCGACGCTGATGGCGACGGGCTCTCAGCTCAGGCGCGCCCTCTCGGCCTCTCCACGCTCAGATCTGGAACGGGCCCTGCTCCTCCAACTCTTGCCCCAGATCGGGCGAGGCACGTCCCAGGATTTCGGTTGGGAGGACGGCTGGCTAACGTGCAACTACACCAGGGTCCAGCATCTCCTCGATCCGCTTCGTCGCTGCCAGGCAGCAGCGTTCGGCAACCTCCAAGTGCACGCGCTTCTCCAAGCCCGAGTCGTCGGCGAAGACATCCTCCTCACTGCCGACGGCAGGCCGGTCCTCACCAGCGACTTCCCTGGTGTTTTTCGTGGCGCTGCCCGTCTGCAGGACGTGCTGACCGTCTCTTGGACGTCGAGTGGCGGCATCCGCTTCCGTGCTCGTCAACATGAGTCGCGTTAATGCCGTGCGTGGCCGTCCACTTTCGGCGCCTGTGCGACACCCTGGTGTTCAACTATCCCAGCATTCTGCGCGCCCCGGCCCAGCCCGAAGACCTCGTCCTTCGGCCTCCTACGCTGGATGTCTGGTGACTGCTTCCGTCGCGTGCCGGTTTTACGCTCCAGTGGTCCCCCGTGGAGAGCGTACAGGTCACTCTGGGTGCCGTCCACATCACAGCGGACGCATCGGCAGCAGCACGCAAGGTCATCGGCTCGGCGAAGCACGCGTTCGAACGGCACTGCTGGCTGGATGCGCCCTTTGCCCTCTGGACTGGCGCTCCCGGTCCCTCAGCGGTGACTGCGCGCGAGCTTCTCACGAGCGGCGGTTCTCAACAAAGCGTGCGGGAACAAGTCGCACGACGACGACGATGGGACGCGATGGATCCAGACGCCGCCGCGGCGCTTGCCTCTGTGGACTGGTCGGAGCTCCTCGGGTCACCGAACACGCCGTCGACTCACCGCCTTCTCTTCCACAAGCTCAAGGGTGACCAGCTCTCGGGTTGGGATCGCACCAACGAGCGATGCGGGTGCCCACACTGCCCGTCCATCGGTCATGCCGGAGGCACTGCTTTCCACATCATGTGGGCGTGTCCACGGGCGCAGGAACGCTGGCAACAGCTCCTCGACTATTGGGCGCCGCTCTACTCCATCCGAAGGTCCCTCCACGATGGGCTGGTGAAAGGCGACGACTTCGGCCTCAAGCTGACGTTGCTGCCGGATCGATTGTGGCACCTTCCCGAAATGACGCGGTTCGGTGACCCCACCTCGCACGACACAACGGCAACGCGTCTTGCGCTCACGGCAGTGTGGCGTCGCCACGTCCTCGTCACGATGCACACGATCTGGCGCTGGCGGACCGAACCGGACAGCGCGGAGGAGATCTGGTCGGAAGCACAGGCACGAGCTCGTCACGGCGCTGGTCTGCACTGCGTCTCGCACGAGCCTAGCTGGCACCGCGCCAAGGACAGCTCGGCGACCAAGTTCACGGCGGCTGCCCTGGACGTCCTCTTCGCGGACGTCGGCACGTTACCGACGGCGTCCCCGCAGGGGCCATCTCCAGACGACACGTTCCTCCTCTTCTTTGATGGAGGGGCGCGGAAGAATCCCGGTCCCGGGGGCTCTGGAGCGGTGGTGCTGCGCGTCGACGCCAGCGCGACCGGCGCGGAAGTGGTGTGGTCGTCCGCGATGGCTCTGGGCACCTCGGCGCAGCAGACCACCAACAACCAAGCCGAGTACCACGGCCTCCTCACCGGCCTCCAAGAGACCAGTCGACGTGGATGGACCCCCTGGAAGTGATCGGCGACAGCCAGTTGATCCTGCGGCACATGGCCACGTACACGCCGCCGCGGAATGCGAAGCTCCTCGAGCTGTACGCCCCAGCGCGGCGGCTCGCCGACGGGCTCCGGGTCCGCCAATGGCTGCATCATCGGCGCGCCTACGACAGCATGGCAGACGCTGCGGCCAACGTGACCATGGACGCTGAGGCCAGCAGCCAGGTACTTCATCCGACCTCCCGGTCCGCGCATCAACACATCGCCAGCTTCCTCGCCAACGACTTCGGTCACTGGTAGGTCCGCCATTTAGCATTAGGCTAGGCTAGGCTCGTCTAGCTAGTTACTGGGTTTTACCCAGCTACTGGACTCTAAAGGAGCAGTCCAATAGACCTCACTTCTTCATCATCATCATCGACGAACACACCAAAAGCCGGTCGTCCTCGGTGAGACCACGGCGAATTCTACCCACATATTGCCTGTGAGTGGGGTCGGCTTTGTATCCATCCAGACACACCAAGAGCCTCTTCCCGACGACGCGAGGCACGACAAACGTCGATAGGTTGATGTGCTTCCAATACTCGCACGTTCCCATCGACAGACATGAGTTCATCCACGCCCCGAAATGGATCCACACGGCATTCCATTGGTTCGAATCCAACTGAGCCACATAGCACAGCGTCGAGAGCGATTTGCCAGTGCCAGGGGGACCGACGACGCAGACACTCGCGTTCTGCGCAATATCTTCTTCCTCCACAAAGTTCCACAGATCTTGCACTTCACGACGACGGTACAGCATCACCTTGTCTGCCTCCGGGGCCAACAGTCCACACTTGTCCAGCAGCGCAGCGGGCACCGTCACATAGTTCGCGTTATAAACGGCAGACAGGAGCATACGGTCGACCCTCTCGGTTGGTAGCGGCGTCTCCACCACACCCTGGAAAGCTCCAGTCATCCGACGCCGCTTTGCTTCTACTTCGTCGCTTGGCACAACAACCAGCACGTGGATCTCCCCTTCGTTCGGTACAAAGTTCTCTCCAAAGTATCGGTCGTTCTTGATCCACAACGTCGCATCCATCTTATCGAAGCCTTGAGGATTTCCATGTTCGCCGAGCGTCACAGCGTCCACGCCATCACTAGTCAGCCACGTTCCGTCGCCCTTCTTGGCCAGAAACAGCCCAAGCTCACTCGCATCGCACGCGATCGTGCGCGGCTTGTTCGACTTGATCGCTTTTTTCAAGTCGTCAACCGCTTCGCTTGCATCGATGTCCACAGGAAACGCGCTTCCTTTGGCTCCAACCAACGCACAAAAGAGCGTCACCATTTTCCCTTGTGTTTTCCGACTGACGAGTCCTGACGACAGCTTCCGAAATGAACCTCAATTGAGGTTGAAATACCAAATGCACTCATCGATTTCACCCAGCCACGAAGCCAGTGGATTTCGAGTTGCGTTACCGCTTATACACTGCACTGTCGGCCACGTTGGAGCGAAATCCACCACCTTGCGAAGTTTTGGAGCTACACGGTGCCGCGGCTTCCCCAACGCTGACATAACAAAACGGTTTGATCTCGTGTTCGGGACCAGCAATAACATCGTACACACAGGCTACTTCAACTCGCTCGTGCTCCAGGAGTTTCCTTGCGAGCTTGCTTCTCTGCCTTCTGCTGTGCCTTGAGCCTCTTCTTTTCTTCCTTGGATTCCTGCCTCACTCGTTCTTCCATGCGGATTCGGTCAATAGATCGCTCGAATCGGTGGTTCTCCTGGTCCAACGCGCCGGCGAAGAGCACCATCAGCGCCAAGTCTACGCCAGGCGCAACGTCCATCCGATACACTCCATCCAACACACTGCCCACAGGGTAAATGCGGGCAATCATGTACGTATCTCCGCCCTTGCGCTGGATGCCGATGGCGCTTTGGCGCGTGAGCCATCGGCCCATGACGATGATGCGAGACGGCGCGTCTGTCGAGTCGACTTCAAGTGCGAGTGTCAACGACTCGTTTCGGAGCAGGTTGGAGTTCGTCTGGAACCGGAACAGCTCCTCAGTCGCGCCATTTCCGTCCGGAATGACCGCAAACTCCTTCATTTGGCCAGCGGCTGACGGCATCTCGTGCTCCTCCATGCCCACAATTGGCACGCCGTCCGCGTCCAGCAGCAGCTTGCGCTTGGGCTTCTCTACATCCATGGATACTGGTGGCACCGTGAACAGGACCCTGTCTTGCCCGACGTCCTTGATCTCCATGGCATGGTCGCGTGGCTGGCTCCAGAACTGGTCGAGGAACTCGAGCGTGACGACCGTGTCCTTGACGAAGCGCTCGTGGATCGTACGCTCGAAGTTGCGCTGCGGGATCAGCGACTTGCCGACGCCGTCCGTGATGCCCGACGAGCCGCCCATGCTTGTCTTGGATGGCAAAATGACGAGTGCGGGACAGGCGGAAATGGGTGCTATGCAACAGTATACAAACGAGGATCAACCTTGTTTTGATACAAGTGAGCCGGGGCACAAGAGTCCTCTATTGAGATCAAATGAGTTTGAGTTGGAAAGCTTTCATGAAAAATTTCCGATGAATGGCATATCATCGCTGGAAATTTACGCCATTCGTGGAGAAGCCGACTGGCAACATGGAAGTGATGCCGCTGGGCGACGGAGGAGCGCCGCTGGTGGAGGCGGCGGCTGCGGGGGAGCTGGAGAAGGTGCAGGAGCTGCTGGCGAAGCGTGATGCGGACGTCAACGCGCAGGATGCGGTGCGGAATGTGCAGAACTGACTGAGATACTCCGCGTTGACTGGGGATTGATTTGCCGCATTTGTGGTGTGGATGAAGAAGAAAGGAGACACGGCGCTGCATGCTGCGTGTGCGCACGGCCACGTGGCGGTCGCGCGCTGGCTGCTGGAGAATGGCGCGCGGCTAGACATGAGGAACATGGTGCGACTACGTTTGATACTACCATGTTCTAGATGGGTGGTGCGAGTTGACTGGCGAATCGGTATGATTAGGAAGGGGACGCGGTGCTTCACGCTGCAGCCTCTGGGGGTGACCCTGTTCTCGTGGACTTGCTGATGACTTCTGGTTTCGACAATGTGGACGTCCACAACCAGGTATTGTATGCACACCACGGATGTGTTTCCGACTGAAAGACTGTGCTGACGAAGCTTGTGAAACTGTGGGATTCGCACGCAAGATCAATCGAACGCCTCTCCATCACGCTGCAACAGTGGGAGCGCTCAGTGCTGTTAAGGAGCTACTGTGCTGGAAAGCAGAGCTCGAGGCCAGAGACAACGTACGGGCAGGGGCACCTCTATCGTGGAGTAGTGGAGACTGGCTGACCGGTGCAACTGCCGTTGTGATGTCCATAGGAGAACCAAAGACCTGTCTTCAGAGCCGCTCTGAACGGCCACAAGGTGGCCACGGAGTTTCTTCTGAATGAAGGTGCCGACCCCTTCGCGGTTGAAGATGACGGGTGGTCGCCACTCCACGCAGCAGCTCAGTCAGGAGATATCGAGACGGTCAAGCTCTTAGTCGAGAGAGGGGCCGATCTGTCCACTCGGACTAAGGTATGAACTGTGAGTCCGAAGGAGTCGTTATCGCATACTCACCCACGACGAATAGGACGAAACGACCGCGCTTCACATTGCTGCGATCCACGGATCGCTGGACGCAGCAGGATACTTCCTCGCCAAAGGGCTTGAAGTCGATGCGCTCGATGATAAAAAGTGGACGCCCCTTTTTGGAGCTGCTCTGCAGGGTCACGAAAGAGTCGTCGAGCTCCTTCTTCATGAAGGTGCCGATGTGAACATCGTTACAGAAGACGGGTGGTCGCCACTCCACGCAGCAGCTCAGTATGGAAGTGTCGAGACAATCAGGCTACTTCTTCAGCGGGGAGCGGATCTACACCGCCTAAACAAGGTATGGCCACTAGCAACTCGAAACGCAAGTAAGCGCGCTCATCGTGGATTACAAACTCTATAGGCAGGGCGGTCTGCACTGCACACTGCTGCAGGAAACGGATCGGAAGACGCTGCCCAGTTTCTCGAGGCTCAGGGACTCAAAGGCGATTTCGGCGATATCAACAGGGTAAATGAGGTGGGTCAGCTAGGCGCTGTCTTGTTATAACCCTTCGATCTGATGGCGTGGAGATGCACTGATAGGATGGTTTGACAGCCCTAATAATTGCGGCTGCAAAAAACGACGAAAAGGCGATGGAGTTGCTGATCAGAGTGGGGGCGAACGTGCTGCCAGCCACAAAGGTAGGTGCCCTAGCCGTATGGAGGACACACTTGTGCTGTTACGCTGGCGCTAATTTGCGAGTTCTTGCAAGGATGGATGGACTGTACTCCATGTAGCAGCTCAGACTGGGAGTGCCAAGATGATCAAGCTGCTGATTCAGCAAGGAGCTGACGTGAATGCCACGAGCAAGGTGTGTTACAATGATTTCCTGAGGGTTTCACCAAGTCGCACTATAATTCATGCTATTCCCTTAGCATGGCACATCTGTTCTTCACAATGCAGCTAGTCATGGGAATGAAGCTGCATCCTTGGCTCTAATACATGCAGGAGCCGACATGCTGGCAATCGACGAGGTAACGTGCCATACTAGTACTCGATAAACTTTATCGATGGAGAAGCGTCGTGTTGACGTCTGTGATGAAGGACGATGGCAGGTCCACATTTCTCCATGCTTCATCATCCGGCAACGTCAATCTTCTCAAGCTTTGTCTCGACGGTGGCGAGAATGTGAATGCGGCCGCGAAGGTACGCTGATGTAGGAGCCCTTTTTGTTACGCAATCGACTAAACAGCATGGAGTCGCTTCCATCAGGATGGAAAGACTGCACTTCACATAGCATGTTCGAAAGGAAATACGGAGGCAGTCAAGTATCTCATTCGATCAAGTGTGGATGTGAATGGCACCGACGAGGTGAGATTGACGTGGCGTTGATGGCGGGCGAATCAAGGGCTGACTGATGTTGCCACGTAGAATGGACGCACGGCATTGCACTATGCCGCTGAAGCCCAAGGTAGCGGTTGCGTGTCGGCTATTCTCAATACTGAAGCAAAAAACTCAATCAACCTACCAGATCAGGTACGTCGATCTTGCGAATGCATGATTGGGCACTTGCACCGCTTCTGACTCATGTGATCAAGGATGGCTATCGAGCATTGCATCTCTCCGCCAAGGCACATTTCCTCCAAGAGACTAAGAACCTATTGGACGGGGGAGCTGAGGTCCACACGATCACGAATGTAAGAAGAGGATGAAAGTCGGAAGGGGAACAAGCCAGATGATGTGAGCTCACTGCCAACTGTTGGGTAAATCGTAGACTGGCGAGTCTCCACTTCAGCTGGCAGTATTTGGAGCTGCAGCCAACGAGACTATACCAGTAGTCTGTGCGCTGTGTAGCTTCGGAGCTGAGTGGACTCCCAAGTGCCACGAGAAGCTGATGGAGGTGAAAGCACAGGTGGAGGCTGGCGAAGTGGATGCAGCCGGCGAAAGATACCAACACCTACAGTGGCTCACGGGACTACGGACATGCATCCTTCACTGGGAGCAACAGCATCAAGAGGGTTCAAAACAACTTACATGGATCCCCATCGAAGTCGTCCAGCGAGGTGAAGCATCGGTTAAGACGTATATTGCGGACGCGACTAGCTCCAATGCAGACGATCTCGTGTATCGGTGCAAAGTGTGCGTGGTGGGGCCGAGCGAATGGGGGAAGAGCAGCTTGGTGCGGTCTATGGAGACTATGAAGCCGTTCCTGATGGACATTCGTGATCGCACGATCGGTATCGAGCTGGTCTCAACAACACTGACGGGATTCGTCACAACTCCAGCAGACGAGAGTGACGAAGATGCAGGCAGTATCGAAAACTCAATTGCTGCGAAACCGAGGCACCACGAGGTCACTTTCTGGGATTTTGCTGGCCAAGACGTGTATCAAGTCGCTCACTCACTGTTCTTCTCACGCCGGACATTGTACGTGCTAGTCGTTGACGTAAACGCTTACTCAGAGCAACTCAACTCGATCGAAACACTCCGTCCAGCGGCTGCCGAAGCAGCTATGGATCGATTCTTGAGCCGCTATTTGTTCCGTTGGGTGCGCACGATCTTCGCGCGGCAACCGGACGCAGAGTTCCTCGTGGTCGGAACAAAGGCCGATTTGCTGAAGGATGAAGAGATGGATTCTGCTCGCGTGTGGCGTGATCTGCAGTCACGAATCTACCTATGGAAGCTGAACTACATGCGAGAGATCGAAGACGAGTACGGCGTGGTAACCAAATCCTCTGGTAAACCCACCACTAGGAGCGCAGTCGTTGACGAAGACAATCAAGGCACTAGAGGCGGCGCGCGCATCCACGAGCTGAGAGACAAGCTTGCACGCCTCGCGTCAGACCAATGGATCGTGGTGAGCGTCACTCGTCGCAACTCTATCGAGTGCGTGCGTCAGGCTTTGCGGTCGAAGATTGAATCCAGCAGGCGCGGATTTCCCATGTGGACGAAGTACTCGCGTGTGCTCCAAGCCATCGCCGTTATGCGTGCGGCAGCGAATAAACCAGGCAACGGACAGCACCGCATCGAGCACGGCATGATGCTGTTTCGACCTTTGAGCCAGAGGCTGATGGACGAGGTGAAAGGTCTCGAGTATGACGAATGCCGCGCGATTTTGCAGACACTGCATGACCTGGGCGACATCATCTGGTACGAGAACGAAGAAGCTGGTCAGCTGCGAGACTACATCATCTTGGATCCTATGTTGGTCATTGATATCGTACGAGAAGTCATCAGCCACGAGCACGCAAAGAAAAGTGGTGTTGCCGTTGTTGACCAAGCTGAGACCAAAGATCATCAACCACACATCGACGGGCGCGTGAGCCACTTGCTGTTGGAGACGTTGCCTCTGTGGAAGCACATGGATATAGAGATGATGTTTGCATTCAAGATGCTGCTGCAGCAGTTCCAGCTCGCGTATCCAGCTGACGAAGGAGTTATGCAGCCCGACTCGGATATCATTGTTCCAAGCTACTGGAAAGTCCAGTTCGAGGCCGCTGCAACGACCGCTTCCGTGGCAACGAGCCTGCATCCGAGTACGATGGAAGGCGTTCCATCACTTGCCAATGAGGCAGTGTCACTCACGTGTCGCTACTGCTGGGAGTATGAGGTCTCAGCGGATCTCACTGACGCGATCTTCGAGCAGTTTGCTGTCCAGAGCTACACGACGTTTATGAACCGAACAGTGCGAGCTAACTGTATCGAGTCGAGCTGTGCTGAGTTCCAGTCCAAGATCACGCTGCACACAGGAACGTCCAAGCACGATGTGATTCGCGTCGAGGTCGCCAGTGCCGATGCTGACATAGCATGGCTCAACATGCGGTACTACCTGATGAAGCTGGAGAAGGTGTTAGATGCGTACTCCGGTCTAGCTGTGCCACGCTACGTCTTGGTGGGTGGCAAGCGCCACTCACTTTCTCCTGCGATCAAGGCTATTCGAGACAGCATCTTGATGGGCCGAACTGTAAACTCCCTGCGACAACAAATGCCGTGGTTGCCCCCGGATTTGGACTGGTTCATCCATGGTTCGTGGCGAGATATCGCAGCTTTCCAAGAACTGCAGCTGATGCATTTGGTGCGCAACAAGGTCGATGTGCTGCAGAAGCTGGTGGTGAAGGGCGACTCCCAACGTCGGTACCCTGCATTGTGGTCGCTCGAGTACAAGATGGAGAGGCATGTCGTGGTACTACGCCTGATGAGTGATCTGTCAGGTCGATGCTACCACGTGCCAATCGAGATCGACTTGCCGCCTGCATTCTTGGCCAAGCACGGATCAAAGTTGAAGGTGGGTTGCTCTTCTGGAGTGGTGGCGGTTGAACGATGTTTTGGCCGGGTCTGATACGTTTGGTTGTTTCTTGTCGCCGCAGGAGGGTGTCTCGCTCTTGGCCAACGTCGTTTCGAGCTCGCTATCGGTGCCGATTCTTCAGACAGCGATCGACGTCGCAGTATCCAGTACGTTTGGTCAAGTGTGCGTCTGTGTGCTCATTGGTACCGATCTCTGACCTTATTATACGATTTATTGTGTATGCATAGGTCTGGAGACGAAGACCCAGCAAGCCACCACGATCCACAACCTCATCGAACGGTTAGATCTGACGACGAGTAGCGGAGACGTCATCAAAAGCTCCGTCAACTCTGGATTGTCGCCTGGAGGTGCGATGGCTGTGCTCCGAGATCTACTCAAGATTCACAACGACAGTCTGGACGAGATGTCGATCACAGAGATCTGCAATTTGGAATGCGCGGCGACGTCGAAGGGCGACTATGTCTGGGCTCACACCCACGAGATCAGCATGCTCAAGAAAGAGCTGACACCGTGCCAGCCACGGTTTGTAGCCGTCTCGCCGCCTCGAACGCCCACCAGCTCTGAGCCAGAATCATCGACACGCAGTACATCCAAGTTGTGTCTGAGCCTATGTATCAAGACCGTGACGGGACTCGCCGACTGGGATTGGTACAAGACGTACTGCACATGGCAGCTCTTCTACGGTGATACGAAGACGCCGCTAGCTGCTGGTGCGACCGCCACGAGCACCGATGGCAACCTGCCGCCGTCGTGGCGATCGCTCAAGATGTCTCTGGACGTCATTGAGTCGGTGGAAATGCTGCGGCAATGCCGCCTCGTGGTCCACGTGAAGCGACGCAGCCGCATCGGCTGGACCAAGTGAGTTCGCCGCCGTATTCTTCTGTTGAGCGAGAGCACTAACACTGATTTCTACGTTGTAGGTTCATCGGCGAGGGCCAAGTGGAGCTTCGCTCGCTCGTCTCTGTCGACGCCAAGCACGCGTTCTTCTGTGATCCAATCGAGATGGTGCTTCAAGGCAGTCGTTCTTCCTCGACAAGTCGAGTTGTGCGGTGCCAGATCCGTCCCAGCAACTGAGCGTCAGCATCAGCTACATAGTCACTGCATTAAAATACCCGACGTGTACAGCTCTGTCCCGCCGCTGCCGCGTGTAGCACCGAGTCTTGTTCCTGATATAATACCGCTCAAACCGTCAGCTCATAATCGCCCAGCTTACATTAAGAGAAGCCGACTGACCTTGTGCGTCACGTCCAGCCCACCTTTCTGCGTTACGTCTGAATGTATACCCGACAGTTCAAGTCGCGCTAATTTATTTGTGCTGTTGTGTCATTAGACCACCAAAGCCTGCATGTTATCCGCGTCATTCTTCTTCTTCTTCTTCATGCATCCCACGATCGCGCCAGGCAGCAAGGCAAAGGCGTAGACGATGCATCCAGCGATAGCTCCAGCAATGGCTCCGACAGCCTCTGCTATTCCGACACAGCATCTGATGGTCGAAGGGCGCGGCGGGCACGAGCATGAGGATGCCGAGAATCAAACTCGTCACGCCTGCACCGGTTGCGCAGACGCCGGCGAAAATGCTCACGATCACTGGGAGATACGTAGAGTCGTCCATCGTTGTTTTGGAGAATGAGCTCTTCGATGAATAGCCCGACGGGCCATCAAGTGCACCGGCACTCGTATCCACGGAGACAGAGATGACCCACCAGTGCATATAGCCACGCCAACGGAACCGTGGGTGCAACCTGGACACAGGTCTGCGACGTGGTTTGACTTGATCTTTGAAGAAGATCGTACTTACGCGATGTTCCCTGTACACTTTATTTGTGCGCTGCGTCCACATCGTGGGTTCATCTCTGCGACGTCGTTTATCTTGATCTTTGTATGAATTCGGATTTTGTGTGGCACATCCAGTACACCTCCTCATGCCGGAGACACCTGGAGTTGAGAATGGGAGCAGAGAAGGAGGCGCAGGCAGCGTTGCTGCTGGAGGCAGCGGCTGCCGGTGAGATAGAGAAGCTGCAGGCGCTGCTGGCGACTCCCCACGCGGACGTCAATGCCCAGGACGAGGTAGGTATCACATACCATACCGAAGTGTTGCTTTCCGATGGGAGACTGATGCTGCTGACGCTAAGTAGAAGGGCGACACGGCACTGCATGCTGCTTGTGCGCATGGCCACATCGCAGTCGTGCGCTGGCTGCTGGACGCCGGTGCGCGGTTGGACGTGAGGAACAAGGTGAGCTGGTTGCGCCAACTCTAATGTAGGCTGGGCGCTTCTGGATTGACGGATGCGCCTGTGCTAGGAAGGAGACTCGGTGCTGCACGCGGCGGCAGCGGCGGACAAAGTGGACGTGATCATGTACTTACTCAATCAAGGGAGAATGGAGGTGGATGTCCGCAACGAGGTACGCGGAAGGACCTTCCATTCTCAAAGCGGACGATGTTGATGTGGAGTGTGGTCTTGTATAAGTAGGTCGGACGAACGCCGTTGCACCACGCGGCAAAGAATGGAGCCGTCAGGGCCATGAAGGAGCTGGTGAACAACGGAGCAGAGCTGGATGCTCGAGACCATGTACCTGTCCCCCCTTGGAACGCTTTCTTGTCCTCAGCTACGACTGCTCACGGGTGGTCAATGGGTTGTAGTCGCAGCAAACGCCTCTCTTTCGAGCAGCTATTAACAGCCATCTACTAGCAGTGGCGTTTCTTCTGGGCCAAGGTGCAAACGTGAATGTGGTTGAGGAAGACGACTGGACGCCTCTGCATGGGGCAGCCCAGGTCGGCGCCGTGGAAGTGGTCGAGTTGCTTGTTGGCCGTGGAGCAGAGTTGCACCGCCAAACAAACGTACGTCTCGTTTGCTAACACGACCGGTACCTCAATGCACTCCTGCTGAGACTGGAGATTGGTTAACGTTTTATCTGAGCAGGAAAGAAACAGCGCACTCCATATCGCTGCAGCGAACGGCCAGCTGGATGCTGTCAAGTACCTCGCTGCCAGCGGACGGGAAATCGATGGCCCGGACTCCAGTGTGAGGACCCCACTGTATCTAGCTGTGATGCACGACCGTCTTCCAGTGGCGGATTTTCTCTTGGGCGAAGGGGCCAGTGTGATCGCCGCCTGTAGCGACGACTACACGCCGCTCTACCAAGCTGTCATCATCAATGATCTTCTAGTGGTGGAGTTTCTCCTGAATAAAGGGGCGGACGCGAATGCTGTTACCAGTGACGGCTGGACGCCTCTCCTCAAGTCAGCCGTGGTTGGCGACGTGAAGATCATCAAGTTGCTCGTTCAGCATGGAGCCCAGATACATAGTCGAACACACGTACGTCTCGTTCGTCCGTGGTGGCAGGCTTGTGATACTGGCGCTGATATATGTGCCGTGCTGAGTAGAACAAAGAGAGTGCGGTCTTGCTAGCAGCAGCTAACGGACGGCTCGATGCGGTCAAGTACTTCGCTGCCTGCGGACTGGATATCAACTTGCCAGATACGAGAGACCAGACGCCACTCGTCCACGCTGTCTTCCAAGGCCATTGTGAAGTGGCAAAGTTCCTCCTGGCCAACGATGCCAACGTCAACACCATCAATTATGATGCCTGGGCTGCGCTTCATGCTGCAGCATACGTTGGTGACGTGGAGGTCGTCAAGCTCGTGGTTGAGCACGGGGCGCAGCTACACGGCCACACAAACGTACGTTTCGAAGATAGTTTACGGAATTCGGCGCTGACGTGTTTGTCTGGACCGTGCTGAATAGGATGGACGCGGCGCACTCGATATCGCGGCAACGCACGGATATCTGGATGTTGTCCAACTCTTAGTGGTCTGCGGACTGGATGTGAATGCGGCGGATGCCGACGCAAACACTCCTCTTCATGCGGCTGCTCGCGACGACCATGTTCAAGTGGTGGAGTTTCTCTTGGCTTCAGGGGCCGAAGTGAACGCAGTCGGCAAGGGCGGTTGGACACCACTCCACTTTGCAGCCCGATCAGACTACATGGAGATGGTTAAACTGCTCGTTGAGCGTGGTGCAGACTTACGGGCGACTGCGGCGGTACGTAGCCTCGCTGTATGCAAAATCTCAGTCTATTCTGACCATTGACTGGCGTGACTGACTGTAGGACGGGCGGAATTTGCTCCATATCGCCGCGACGCATGGATCGTTGACTTCTGTGAAGTTCTCCATCGCCAACCGACTTTCTATCGACTCGACTGATAGCCTTGGTCGAGCATCTCTCGCGCTAGCAGCGAGGATGGGTCATATGCAGGTTGTGGAGTTCCTCCTGGACGAAGGCGCCGACGTGAACGTTACATGCAGCAGGGGGTTGACTCCCCTCCACGCCGCTGCTCAATCAGGCGATGTGGAGATTATCAATCTGCTTATCGAGCGCGGCACAAATCTGCATAGTGTAACGGAGGTGCGTACACACGGTTTGGCCACCCATTAGAGATGTTTGCGATGGCTAATTGTGTGAGTTATGCTGAAACTGCGTGCTATCCATTACTTTCTTCAGACCGGCCATACGGCATTACGAGTCGCTGTGCAATATGGATCGTTGGATGCGGTGAAGTACTTCTCGAGCGCAATGGATCTAAGCACACTGGACGAGGACGGCGACCCCCTGCTCCATGAAGCGGCCAGTAGTGGCAATGCGCAGCTTGTGGAGCTGTTTCTAGACGAAGGGGTCGACGTGAACGCTGCAGACGAGGAGTTGGGAAGAAGTGCTCTTTATGAGGCTGCGCTCAGTGGCAATATCGACCTCATCAAGTTGCTCATCGGGCGAGGCGCTGACGCGCAAGCTCTGGATGACGTACATGAGCAAATTGAAAGGCGGATTGCCATGCACCGTGACTGACTATAGTCTATTGATCGTGATATCGTGTCTCACAGAATCAATCCACGGTGCTCGACGCTGCTGTAGAAAGTGGGTCGCTGGAAGCAGTGAAGTACCTTCTGGCTCAACCAGTGGATAGCAATGCGCTTCGTGATGATGGCAGCTCGCTGCTTCATCGAGCGGTTTCCGAGGCGTCTCGGGAGATGGTGGAGCTTCTTCTCGATGAAGGCGCCGACGTGAACGGCGCAGAAAAGTGTGGGTTTCCTTCTCTCCACAAGGCCGCAGCGCGTGGTGACGTGGAAATCATCACGTTGCTTCTCGAGCGAGGAGCACATTTGTGTGCTCTCAGTGAGGTATTGCTGTTGTTTATCTCAGAGCGACCGTTTTGTTGATGCTGATCGGAATTCATGTGTAGAATGGCTTGTCCGCACTCCATTACGCTGCAAGCACTGGATCCGAAGACGTAGTCGATTATCTCATCGCTGAAGGTCTCCCACAAGAAGCCGGAATGATCGATAACGCGGTGGACACGGTGCGTCTTAGCGGCAGATATTGTGGCTGCTTCGACACTGACAATGGGAACATTTTTATCGCAGGATGGGTGGAATATGTTGCAGGTCGCAGCGATCAGTGGTGACGTCAAGGCGATGGAATTGCTGATTCGACTAGGCGCCGACGTGCACGCGGTGGGACCGGTATGTTGAGGAACGGATGCATGTTCTCACAAGAGCGTGCACCTGACTGTCGTTGTTCTGTGATCTGATCAGGATGGAATGAATGCTCTTCTTTGTGCGTGCTGGACTCAAGCGCGAGAATGCATTGAGTTCCTTGTCGGCGTTGGCGTGGATCTCCATGCTGTCGACAACGTGAGTAAGATGCAATCCATTCCGTGGCACTGAGCGTATTTTGCTGACTGTTATTTGAGCTTCTAGGAAGGACGGACACCACTGCATTTGGTATTAACCGAACAGGATTCTGGCGATGGGCCACAAGTTGAAGGGCAGGTGGATGCACAGGAAGAAAGCACAAGGGTCGAATGTATCGCGCTGCTTCTCCAAGCTGGAGCGATGGAGTCGATCAACCGACCAGACCACGTGGGTACAACGCTCTGCTAGCCACTAACGTGCAGTGTTTCCTTTTTAACCTGGCGCCTCTGTTGATAGGACGGGTATGGGCCTCTGCATCACGCTGCAGATCAATTGCGTCTGGAAGAGACCAATAAATTTCTTGAGGCTGGAGCTGACGTCCACGCCCTCTCAAACGTAAGAAGACAGACCAGTGGGTGACATCGAAAGGACGCGAGCGTACGGAGATTGATGGGTGTTTGTCGAATGTGCAGGATGGAGAATCGCCATTGCAGCTAGCTGTGTTCACCGAAGAGAGGAGTAGCTTGGCGATCCCCACGGCAGCGGCACTGTGCCGCTTCGGCGCTGAGTGGACGGCGACGTGCGAAGCAGAGCTGATGAAGATGAAGTCAGACGTCGAGGAGAGTGGAGTGGATGCTCCAAACGACAAACGGCAGCGACTGCAGTGGTGTATGGAGTTGCGTGCATGCATTCGTCACTGGGAGCGCGAGCATCGCGGTGGAGCGACCGAGCTGACCGCGTTTTCAATGGAAGACATCCTCCTGCTGAGTGCGTAAACGGTTGATTGATCTCAACTTGAGATTCTCAAGGCATCAGCAGCAACTGGAAGATATCAATCAATAAGAAGCCAAGAACAAAGGCTGGCGTGACGCCGTTAGCGTATTCCAGTCACCTCTACTCTCAATACGAGTACCGAATTCATAATTTTTTTTTTTCGTTCTTCAACTCCCACGAAAAACTGCGTACTTTCTATTATCAGAAATGAGTTGGGTTCAACTCAGAGTCAGATCTGATGAAAACGAAGAGCTCTCGTCTGCCTGCCACGGTGGCAGCACGCGCCCGCCAGTACGCGAGTGTGACTGTGAAGATGGCGACGCCAAGTGAAGAGAATGAAGCAACGCAGTCTCATGCATTGGTAGCTGGCGAGGCTGTGGATGGTGGAGCGGAAGACGCTGTTGCGTATCTTCTCTGTCTCACACTTCCGGAGGAGATCAACAAACCCGACGAGGTCTCTCACCGGTGAGAGTCTTCCAACCGTTCGTCCGACTGAATCCTCTGTCTTTGTTGGTGTATTTGTGATGATGGCAGCATGGCTGGACAGCGCTCCATCGAGCGGCTCATGATGGCGACTTGAAGGCCGTGAACGCGCTGGTCAGAATGGGCGCCGACATCCACGCTCGCTGCGAGGTACTTGGTTTGTTTGCAGTGGTTCTCGTGGTCGATTTAGTGAGCATTTGGCTGAGAAGTGAGTTTGTGGTATGGCTTGACAGGACACGGAGTGGTCTGTGCTGCACGCTGCTGCTTACAGTGGAAGCGCGGAGGCTGTGGATCTGATGGTTCGACTCGGCGTGGACATCGAAGCCCGTGACGAAGTCTGTCTTTTCGTCTCTGTCGTGCGAGTTAGTGTACCTGACTGAATCTCTGTTGGTGTGTTTTCTCCTTTAGGATGGCGCGACACCTCTCCACTTCGCAGCCGACAACAGCACCGCAGATGCGGCCAAGGTCCTCTTGGGTTTGGGTGCTGACGTGAACACCATCGACAATGTACAGTGTGCTGATGTCTCGTCGCTCGAGTACCAAGTGGCAGAATGGCTGAAGTATTCTGATACGATGCTTGCAGGGTGGCTGGACAACGCTATTCTATGCTGCTTCAGGTGGCAACTTGGAGCTGATGAAGCTGCTTGTCGACCACGGCCAGGATGCCACGACCATCGCAAAAGTGCGCCCCGATCGATCACGTTCACAATCCATGTACCTGACACTCTCTATGCATACAGGATGGGAGGACCGCGCTCCACGTGGCCATCACAAACGGGAAACGGGACGTAGCCGAGTATCTCGTGGGGCTGGGCTTGGATGTCAACAGCGTCGACAACGTGGGTGATCGTTCCATTATGGGTATTTTTTTTTGTCCCGCGTTGACGAGATGGGTTGGGTTGGAATGAATGCCGTAGAATGGACGCACGACGCTCCACAGTGCGAGTTTGGGCGTCGGTGACGAGTGCATGTCCTTCCTTCTCACTGCAGGTGCCAAGGTATCTGTCAACGTCGCCGACAAGGTATCAACCAGTGATTCACAGGTGCCCGTTCAAGCGGTCAATGCTCATGATTTGTTCGTTGCAGCGAGGAGATCGTCCACTCCACTTTTCAGCAGGAGCGCATCGAAGCAGACAAACACGAGAGCTCCTGGAGGCTGGCGCAGAAGTTCATGCACTCACGACTGTACGTTGGGGTGATACTAGAATTTCACGTGTGAACCGTTGCCACGGAGTGGAGCTCACTGACTGCTTTCTCGAATGCTCGCAGAACGGAGATTCGCCGATTCAGCTCGCTGTCTTCGCCTCGGAAAGTTACTCGGCTTCCTCCACGGTAGCTGTACTGTGCATCTTTGGAGCTGAGTGGACGACCAAGTGCCACGAGAAGCTCATGGAGATGAAGGCGATTGTCGAGGCTGGTGGTCAGAATGCCACGGAGGAAAGGATCCAGCATCTGCAGTGGTGTATGGGGCTGCGTGCGTGCGTTCTCCACTGGGAGAAGCAGCACCGTGACGGCGCGCCAGAGCTTGTCATGGTTCCGAGAGAAGTCATCCATCGCGGAGATGCGTCTGTGAAGACGTACCTAGCTGACGCTTCTGAATCCAACGTAGATGAACTTGTTTATCGGTGCAAAGTGTGCGTTGTGGGACCCTGTGAGTGGGGGAAAAGCAGTTTGGTAAGATCCATTGAGACCATGAAGCCGTTTCTGGTGGACGCTCGCGATCGCACGATTGGAATCGATGTCGTTCCGATGGCATTCGCAAAATCTCATGAGACCGCCACCACGTCTGCTGAACGCCCTAGGCGCCACGAGGTCACGTTCTGGGACTTTGCCGGCCAAGATGTGTACCGGGTCGCCCACTCGTTGTTCTTTTCACGCCGAACGCTGTACGTGATGGTCGTTGATGTGAACGCGTATTCCCAGCAGCTCTCCGCCGTCGAGTTACTTCGGTCAGCACCAGCTGAAGCGGCGATGGATCGCTTTCTGAATCGCCACGTGTTCCGCTGGGTGCGCACGATCTTCGCACATCAGCCAGACGCAGAGTTCCTCGTGCTCGGAACGAAAGCCGATCTGCTGAAGGACGAAGAGAAGGACTCGGTTCGAGTGTGGCGTGATCTGCAGTCGCGAATCTACCAGTGGAAGCGCAACTACGTTCGAGAGATCGAAAGCGAGTTCAATTGAATGACGAAGGCCAACCAATCTCGTTTCCGAGAACTGAAAGAGAAGCTCGAGCGATTGGCCACCGACAAGTGGCTCGTAGTCAGTGTGACTCGGCGCGACTCCATCCGCAGCGTCTGCGAGACATTAGAAGGGGCGATAGACATTGGTGAGACCGGCTTTCCGATGTGGGCCAAGTACTCCAAGGTGCTCAAGGCGATCACGACCAAGCGAGCTGCAGCCAATCGACCGGCGGATGGAATGCATCGCATCGAGCACGGGATGATGCTGTTCCGACCACTGTGTGCGCATCTCATGGATGAGGTGGAAGGGCTCGAGTACGACGAATGCCGAGACATTTTGAGAACGCTTCATGATTTGGGCGAAGTTATTTGGTACGAGCACGAGAATGCGAGCCAGTTGCGAGACTTCATTATCCTGGACCCAATGATGGTCATCCACATTGTGCGAGAGGTCATTACCCATGAGCACACGAAGACGAATGGCGTCGGGACTACGGATCGACGTCAGACAAATGAGACGCCTCGTATCGACGGTCGCGTCAGCCACTCCCTGTTGCAGACGTTTCCGCTGTGGAAGCACATGGACAAAGAGCTGATGTACGCGTTCAAGTCCCTGCAGCAACGATTCCAGCTCGCATATCCTGCCGATGACGAAGTGATGGATCCTGAGTCCGATCTCATCGTACCAAGCTACTGGAAAGCACAGCTCGAGTCCTGTCCATTGGACGTCGACCAGCCACAGCAAAGGCTCACTTCGGATCAACTGGCTTTTATTCATCACCACTGCTGGGAGTATGATGTGACTGCAGACCTGTCCGACGCAATCTTTGAGCAGTTCGCAGTCCAGAGTTATACGTCGTTCATGAAGCGCGCGGTGCGAGCCAATTGCATCAAGTCGAGCTGCGACGAGTTCCAGTCGTGGATCACGTTACATCCAGGGAAGACAAATCACGACGTGATTCGTGTCGAGGTCGCGAGTGCTGATGCAGATATTGCGTGGCTCAACATGCGTTACTACCTCATGAAGCTGGAGAAGGTGCTGGATGGGTACTCAGGCTTGGCGGTTCCGCGCTACGTAGTCGCTGATGGCAGGCGTCGGTCAATTGCAACCGCAGCGAAGGCGCTACGAGACACGATCATGATGGGACGTGATGTCAAGAGCTTACGAGTGCAATTGCCGTGGTTTCCTCCAGATCTCGACTGGTTCATCAGCCGTGCGTGGCGCGATCTGTCAGCTTTCAAGGATCTGCAGATGATGCATTTGGTGCGCGATAAGCTCGAGGTGCTGCAGAAATTGGTGGACTCGCAGCGTCGGTACCCTGCGCTTTGGTCACTCGAGTACAAGGCGAAGGAGCATGTAGCCGGCTTGCGGATACTGAGCGATTTGTCGGGTCGATGCTACCACGTGCCGATTGAAATTGAAGCGCCACCAGCGTTCTTGGCCAAGCACGGGCCTGCGATGAAGGTGATTAGCTGCTCATCACGAACGCGCCAGTGACGACGCGACCTGACGGAACTGACACCGCACTGTGAATTCTCTTTAGGACGGTATCTCGCTCTTGTGCAACGCCGTTCCCAGCTCGCTGTCTGTACCCATTCTCCAGACTGCCATCGACGGGGCGTTGTCGTGTACGTTATGCGATGTCTATGAGATTGATTGCCGAAGCCGGCCCTAACTTGTGGAGGTGTCGAGTAGGTTTGGAGGGTAGGGTCGGGCAGGCTGCGAAGGTGCACAATCTCATTGAGCGCTTGGATCTGACGGCGGCTTGCAGTGGCACCTTCAAAACATCGACAGACTCGGGGCTGTCACCAGGTGGCACCGTAGCTGTGCTGCGAGACCTGCTCAAGTTGTACAACGACAGCCTAGACGAGCTGTCCATCACGGAGATCTGCAACTTGGAGTGCGCGGCGACCTCCAAGGGAGACTACGTGTGGGCTCACATTTACGAGATTAACATGCTCAAGAATGAGCTGACGCTGTGTCAGCCTCGCTTCGAAGCCGATATCTCTTCAGGGAGGTTGCTGAGCTCAGAGCCGCATGAAGAGCCGGAATCGTCGCATTCAGGCTCTACGAGTACGTCAAGCCACGTCTGGGCTTATGGATTGACACTGTGGCTGGTCTTGTGGACTGGGACTGGTACAAGACGTACTGCACGTGGCAGCTCTTCCACGGAGATGATGAGCTGCCTTTGACCAGAGGCGTGACCACAACGAACACTGACAGCACTGCACAGCCTTCATGGTCGACAACGAAAATGTCTCTGGACGCTGTCGAGTCTGTGGCGATGCTTCGCGAGTGTCGCCTCGCTGTCCAAGTGAAGCGACGCAGCCGCATCGGCTGGACCAAGTGAGTACGCTGTGGCGTTTCCTCGAGCACGGATATCTAACGTGTCCTGTGTCTTGTAGGCTCATTGGCGAGGGTCAAGTGGAGCTGCGTTCCTTCGTCTCACTCGACGCGCCCTGCTGTGACCCGATCCAAGTGGAGTTGACGCGTAACGGCTCCCCCTCCTCGTCGAAGCGAATTCTCCACTTCCGAATCGGTGCGAGCACCTAGAGAGGCTCGACATACCACCGCCGAGCTGACATCACACACCGAATCCAAGAGCGCATACTCCATCCTCCCGTCCGCTTTCACCAATCAGTCCACCCACCACTGTACGCATAAATACCAAGCAGAAATACTGTAGGAAGACCGCCATTCTCTCCATGGAACCCTACCGATGGCTGAGTCTGCGACAGAGGGGAGAGTGACGCCTCAGCCACGCGCATCCCCAGCGACGACTAAAATGGCCATTTCCATTCACGCTCCCTCTCTCTCTCTTGAGGCGAAGCGTCGCTGGGCGACGCGCTTGGGCAGACATGGAGGACTCCTCCGTGTCGTGATGGCTGCTGTACGTTTCGCAACTGTGCGGCGCAATCTTTTGTGGAGCGATGCTTCCACAATGAGTTCCACTGTGCGTGTCAGCCATGATGAGGCGCGTAGAGCTTGAAGCTTCCGAGAGCTCCTCATCTGATTCATTCGGCGTCAATTGGCAGAAACACGAAAATATAGAACGTTTTAGCCAATCAAACGCCCGATTCGAATTTTGACTGGCTCCGATTACGTACCACTTCTATTGCGTTCTTTTTTTTGTCGTTTGGGAGCTGGCTCTTTCGTCTATTTCAGTATATATATTCTCATTGCGTATTTGAGGACGATGATATACTGGAATAGCGTTGTGGGTGATTAACCTACAGAGCTCTCCATTTTCGAAGCGTCATCCAATTTTTGGGACATGATCCCCCAGCATCACCCACAACATTCGAGGATGATGGTGTTCCATTCTGTTCGCTCTGTTCTTTGGACGGCTCTCAGCCGATCGCACTGGCGTTTGTGTCTGGCTGGGAATCTGCATCGTGGGAAAATCCACTTGGTGTCCCACGGCTGACAGTCAGCTCATCCTCCTCCGCCTTCGAAGAGGACTTCTGGTGTCAATTTCGACGACGCTCGCTCGCCCCGAGTGTCATTCTTCGATTCCGTCGCCGTCCGAGATCCTCACAGACACCAGTAGCTAAAGTAGAACCATGGGCAACAACCAGTCACACAGCGATAAGTCCAAGCCGCTGATCATCCAGCGCAACTTCGAGGCGACGATCCACCGCCGGTTCATCAAGGAGCGCGTGGTCACGATCGAGCTCGAGGAGCACTTCTGGACCAAGCCCCACAACGACGAGGTCGAGATCAAGGACCTGCGCTCGGGCCAGGTGCTGTTCCGCCTGCCGCCGTCGCCAGACAACGCGCCGCGTGAGAATGAGAAGAAGCTGCTGCTCGACGCCTTCCGTGTGCCGATCCTGGGCATGGAGTGGAGCAATGCGCCGCCGTCGCTGGCCGAGTACGTCATCACGCCTGGCGGCGCCAGTGCCACGCAGGAGCTCTTCCGGTTCTCGACGCAGTTCAACCCGTTCGACTACCCACTCGAGCTCATCCTGAACAAGGACTCGCCTGACAACATGGTCAAGGTGTGTGTGATCGGCAAGTGGCTCGCTCGCCGTGCCGTGTTCGGTATCCAGCGTGGCGAGGAAGGCTCGATCTACAAGATCGGAGAAGTCAACTGCGTGGACACTGTGACCAGTGATAAGTACCGCATCGACATCGCCCCTGGCGTGGACATCGCACTGATCGTGCTGTTTGCCGCTGCCATGGATGAGCAGAACCGACGCAACCGATGCGGCTCGGACCGCGCAGCGCTCAAGACGGAGATCAAGCGGGAGAAGAAATTCGAGCGCAAGATGCAGAAAGCCCGCGCGGCCGCTGGCAACGTGGACTTTGACGCTGCGCAGCCTGTGCAGGCCACTGCGACAAACGGAAACGTGACGGTGCTCGGCTCTGTGGGTGCCGTTGTGCCGACGTCGACGACGCTGGCGGCCGCAAGCGTGCCAGTGGCCCATGCGTCCTAGTGTTGTGGAAAAGAGAGGCGCACGGGTAGAGCTTGGTATCTTCAAGTCGCAAAGTATGAGTGGAAATATGCATGTATCTATGGACACACACACACAAACACACATGAACTAGCTCGTTCTGGTCGAGTATCTGCCATTGCTTCTTGTTGGAAATGGCTCAAGTGGTGATGTTGATGGTCACAAAGCGAGAAGGAGGATCGCTGGAGTCGAGGGCCACACAGACACTGAAACCGTCAACGACCAACTCTTCGTTCAGTACGGAATCCAGCAGAACCACGCCCTCGGCAAGGAGTCTGATGGTCACACAAGCCCACGTCAGTCAGTCAAATCGATTAGATGAAGCAGAGGACATGCGAAGTACGTACTTGACGACACCGAGGCATCGGCTCGGCCGCTTGACGCGGAGGTTGAGACAGCATTCACGCAGCAACTCCACCGACTTGACTTTCGACAACGTGAACTCGATGGATTCCCACGACGGAGCCACCGAGTACTCGAAATGCTGCGGTGTGGCACCTGCCATGAGCACGCCCGTTCTTGGGTGCACGAGCTGCCAGTGGCAGTAGGTCTTGCGCCAGTCCCAGGCAGCGAGGCCCGAGATGCTGGCGATACTCAGTCGCAGGCGAGTTGACGACTCGCTGTTGCTCTTCAAGGACGAGACGGAGCTTGTCAATGAAGACGAAGACACTGTCGACGTAGACGACAGCGTACGCTTCAAGGGAGAGTGGACGTCTTGCGGATCGCACGGTGTGAGCTGGTCGCCAAGAGCCATGATCTCCTGGCGATGAGCCCAAATGTAGTGGCCGTCTGCGGTTGCAGCGCACTGCAGCTTCGTAATATCGGAGACTGTGAGTTCGTCGAAGGAGCTATCGTGGAGCGTCAATAGATCCCGCAGCAGTGCAACTGCACCACGTGGGGACAGCTTCTGGCTGGCTGCAGGCTCCACGATGGCACTGCCACTGCCATTGCTGCTGCGTAAGAGATCGAACTGGTCGATGAGGTTGTACAGGGTCGTGGCTCGTGCGACCTGACTGTCGACGACTGTATAATGAGAACAATGGAGGCGTGAGTGGTAGAGCTCGAGTGAACGCAGGACTAGAGAGATAGACGCTGACGAACCAGGTGAGAGTGCGTCGATGACCTTCTGGAATATACCGAGCGACACGATCTCTGGAACCACGTTGGACAGGACCGCCATACCAGCCTTCACGAGCGACAAGAGATGAATGAGCATCACACAAATAGCCAAAGCCAATAAATACCAAAGGCATACCTGGAGGAGCGTGCCGTGCTTGGCGAAGAACGACTGCGGCAATCCAATCTCGATGGGGTCGTGGAAGCAGTCGCCCGACAGATCGCTGAGCATGCGAATTCGCACAGTGGGCTTGTTGGCGTCGTGTGTGTCGTACTCTAGCGTCCACAGCGCAGGGAATCGACGCTGGATATCGTCGGCGACTACCAGTTTCTTCAATACATCCACTTTGTTGACAGTCTCACGGACAAGCTCCTGGGTACGGAGCTGCTGAAGCGCACCGGGCGTGCGCCAGGCCTTTTCGATAAACCAGTCGATGTCATGAGGCAGCCACGGCATCTTATCCCAAACGGTTGAGTCGTCCTTGCCCATCCAACGTGCGTCCTGAAGCAAATTGAGAGCCTTACTGAGGCGATAGCGGTTCGTCCTCTCGTTGGAATTGGTTGGATCAACCACATAGCGAGACACCAGCAAGCCAGGGTATCCGTCTAGTACTGTCTCCAGTGCCATGACGTAGTACCGCAAGTACTGCCAGCCACCACGAGCATCCACCACGGCCGTTTCCATGCGAATGATATCTCGAGACGATCCACTGGGAGCTAGAGTGATGAGAGCAGCACAGTCGTCTTGGACGAACGCCTCGATGCATCTGGGACGCACGTGACGCTTGATCGTCGAGCTGTAGCTTTGTACGGCAAGATGTTCGAACACGGTCTCCGATACTTCAGCTGACACCTCGTACTCCCAGCAAAAATGAGAGGCTGCGTCCACAATTCCATGGCGCTTCACCATAGAAGCCTGCTGACGCAGACGTCGCTGGGACTTGGCCTGGTCCCCGCCGTGGTCGGCCAACTTCCAGTACGTCGGGATGATCAAGTCCGAATCCCAGTCCATCTCCGAATTGTCGGCCGGGTAGGCGAGTTGGAAGTACTGCAGCAGTTGCTTGAAGGCGAACGTGAGCTCGTCGTCGAGATCTCTCCACAGAGGACGGCTTTGCACAATCTCATGCGTGAGTCGCCCTTCTTCCACGTACGCAACTGGTTCGCCTGCTGCCGTCTTCGCGTACTCGTGGGTAACGATCTCGCGCACAAAGTCCAGCACCAACGTCGGATCCAGAATCACCGTATCCTTGAGTGCACCGGAGGCTTCGTGCTGATACCATAGCACGTCGCCAAGATCGTGAAGGGTCTGCAGAATCTCCCGGCATTCATCTCCTTCCAGGTCGTCGATCTCTCGCATCAAGGCTGAGCAGAGCGCTCGAACTGGAACGATCGTGTTGGCGATGCGGTCGGCGTTGCTCATTTGTGCTGCCTGCTCACGACGACGACAGATGAACTCAAGCACACGCGTGTACTTGATCGGCATCAAGAAGCTGCGACCAGGACTGCTCGTTATCTTCACCTCGAGTGCTTCACGTGCCTGAAGGATTGAGTCGACGCTTGCACTGCTCACGACCAGCCAGTCCTTGGTAAACAAATGCTGAAGCGTTGCCTTGAGAGACCGGAAATTCGCGCGATCTTCCTGAGTCGCGTCCTCGTCGTCTGCACTGCCACCTGCCTCGCCGGAGAGACGGCCACCGACTTGGGCGAGCTCGTACTCGACTTCTTCAGCAAACGTCTTCATCCACTCGCTCAGGCGGCAGCTGAGATCAATCCACAGGCGGTTGGCATGGCTCTCGCTCACAATCTTATCCAGCTTGGTGCCCACAACCACGAACTCGGCATCCGCCTGTCGCGACACGATCGCGCGCACCCAGCGGAACACATTCGCTCGCAGAAACCGAGCCATAGAGTGCTCGCTGTCTCTTGAGTTGAGCCCGTTCTCAGTCGCTCGCCACGCGGCGTCGTACTTTTCCAGATCAACACACAGCAGGTACAGAGTGCGCTTGGAGAAAAACATGGCGTGTGCGACCTGGTACTCATCTTGCCCTGCAAAATCCCAGAAAGTGACTTCGTGGCGCTTGGTAATCCTCCCTTCGTCGTCTCGTTCCGTAAATGAGTGCGCGAACAGGTCGATGCCGATCGTGCGCTCATCGATGTGCACGAGCGACGGCTCCATGGATGTCAGCGACTTGACGAGGCTTGTCTTGCCCCATTCACTCGGTCCAACCACACAAATCTTGCGACGCAGCACCAGTTCGTCCACTGTCGACGCCTTGACATTTGCCAGATACGTCGCCACGGCCTCTGCTCCTCGCTTGATACTCTCCACAGGAAAATCCTGGAGGACTGCCTTTGGATCGTCTTCTCGCTGCTTGAGCCAGTGGATAATACAAGCGTGCAAGCCTACGCGCCACAGCGCACTCGGGTCCACGGTCAGCTCTGTTTGATTCCCTCTCGGTGGTTTGTGCATGAGCTTGACTGTCCGTGCCATCTCTCGCACACAACTTTGATCCCACGGAGCTCCGTGGTCACACAGAGACCGCACAATCGGATACGCCTCCCCACGGTTCCTCACAGAGCCCCAGATCGCACGATGCAAAGGCGACCGGCGTTGCTGGAGGAGTTGCAAGTAAGACAAGAGATCAATCAGCGATTCGCACCAGTGGAAGGAGGTCTGACTGATAGCTACTCACCCTGTCGATGGCGTTGAGATCTGCACCCTTGTCCAGCAGATACTCGAGCACCTCGAGTTGCTTCTCCGCCGCAGCGTCATGCAGCGCCGTCACGCCAGCCTGTTCCGAGGGTAGGAAGCATCGTTTGAGTATCCGATAGAGGTCCCTTGATGAACCCGTGGTTTCACATACCTTGGTAGCGACGTTGATATCGAATGCGTGCACCTCAACCAGGAACTTGACGATCTCCAGTCGTCCCTGCCGCGTTGCTGCGTGCAGCAGCGTCACTCCATTCTATTTTAATATCCGAGCAGCCAGAATAATGATGGGCATTAGCACGCAGCACCAATTTATTGTACGAAAGGATCTCCGTACCGTTATGGACGCCTTGGGATCCGCTCCGTGCTCAATGAGGTACTTGAACACCTCGAGGCTTCCATTCTCGGCCGAGATATGAGCCACCGTCAGCCCATGCTGCAGTGTTCACACAAATACGACCACAATTAGCGTGAAAATGTACGTAAACATCGGCAGATTCCTATCTGCGTACGTCCATGGCGGCGTTCACGTTGGCGCCGTGGGCGATCAGAGAGTGCGTGATCTCAATCCGCGCGTGGCGAGCCGCGTAGTGCAGTGCCGTGAAGCCTCGCTGTGATGTTCATCAGAAAACAAACGTTAAACCCACGTAAACTCTTTCCTATATACAACACCAGCACCTCGTACCGGCATGGCGGCGTCCACATTCGCTCCATTCTCAATCAAAAGCTCCACGATCTGTGGATTATCGTGGCGCACCGCGAGATGCAGCGGCGTGCGTCCTTCCTGTCAGTGGCCAAAACACTCCGTTTTAGCACCCATTTTACACCCAAATCATGCGCAAAACGCAGCCTTGCGAGACCTTGTCGGTGGCGTGGATGTCGTGGCCGTTGGCCAGCAGTGCCGCCACGGGCGCCACAGCGTCGATGGGTGATGTGGCTGCGTGGTGCAGCGTCTCAAACAGCGGCGGCATCGTCCACGTCGTAGGACTAGCCCAATTCCCCAGTGAGGCTTTGATGAACCCAAACAGGGCCACTAACGAGTTCTCGTGCAGAGACGGGACTTCTCGAAGAGCTCATCAGTTTCGATCAGATCCAGATATCTGCATATCTGAGTCACTAAGTTCGTAGTTCAAAGAACTACGTTGGGGGAGAGGGCTTTTCTTGCTTGATTGAAGCGCAACGGCAACAACTCAGCAACTCACTCGCAACATTATCACAACATATTCTCAGTGTACCGGTATCAAACTGGTCTCGTACCGGTATTCTGAAGGATTCGTGCGCGCGGCGGCGAGGACGTCCCGCCATCGCCGCGAAGGAGCCGCCTCACAGTGGATGAACAGCACCAAACTTCAGTGTGATTGGCCGGTCTTGGTTCTTTGAAACTACGCCTCCCCCACCAGGAGGGTGGGCAAGCAATGTAAAGTTGACGACGAAAATGTACTGAAATATCACAGTGTTTGACTCGAACATGGCTACACTCGTGGTGTAGCCGCCGCGGACGGCTCAGTCCTTCGAACTGACTGCACGATTCGCTTCGAAGGGGAGAGAGTCAAAGGCTATTACACTAGCTCCACTTCAATGGGTTCGCAGCGGACGAAGCTCCATCTGACCTTCGCCGATGAGCCTGCAGTCTTCCCATTCGCCAACCAGCTCCAACTTGGTCTCGCCGATGGTAGCCTCAAAACGCTATCTGGACATACGTGCTGAGCCAGCCAGTGATAACTGTGGCTCTCCGTTTGGGTCGAGGTTAGGGCGCCAGTGGACGGCAGATCCAAGCTTTCGATCGGCCTGGCGACGACACTTGTCCAAGGAACTCGGCTCCGTCACAACATTCGAGCAGACCCACAAGTCGTTCTGCATCATTAGCAACAGCAACGTCAGTCAGCAGCACCATACACAACACAGAAGAGTGTGAGAGACTGCGTGAGGGGCTCCTATGGCTGCTGCCTTCGTCACCTCTGACCCCAAAGGGTAGAACGTGTGACTGTAGAACGCAACGTAGCTCGTGAGCGGCGAAGCGAAAGGAAGTATTGCAGCGGCTATCAGGGATGCGAGATTCTCTTGTATGCGTCCACCACAGCGACTGCAAGCTCCCTGTGTTACAACAACGTCCAAATCATTCCGAACCTACCACCGAGTGTCGTCATGGCTCTGTAGATTTCCTTTCAGCACGGCTGTCACTCGAACGCAGGCGATGCGTTTGTATTTGAAACTTTCAAAGAGCGTGGTGTCTGCCCTCGGTGGTGACTCTCACAACAGATCGCGGTTCGTGAGAATTCAATCTCCTGCCACAGCGAGTCATCTAGTTGGTCGCACGGATCGTGCAATGGACAACTCTGTCCAAGACAGCGGAGCTGTTCGTCTGCAGTGCCACTGCGATCGGATCGCAGCTGAACGTGCGCTTGTCGTCGACTGAGACAAGCGGACGAAGCTCCACACGGCCCTCGCCAATTAGCCTGCAACAGCGCAGCATCCTAATGTCAGTCGCCCAACAATAGGCAGCCATCAAACGCAGAAACCAGACTCACTTGGTCCAGCCGATGCGGCTGCGACGCTTCACTTGCACCGCGAGATGACACTCCTGCAACATCTCCACGGACTCGACGGCATCCAGCGCCGTATTGAGTGACCTCCACGACGGCTGTGCGGTGGTATCAGCATTGGTTGACGTCGCGCCGGTGGCTACAGGCGTCTTTCGGCCGCCATAGAAGAGCTGCCATATGCAGTGCGTCTTGTACCAGTCCCAGTCGGGAAGCTCAGTCACGGTCTCGATGCACAGGCTCACACGCAGCTTTGACGCTCGCTTCAGATCATTGTTCGATGTCTGTTTGGCGGACGGTTCTTCATGTGGCTCGGAGATGGACGACTTACCTGGCACTGTAGTGGCTACGTTCCGAGGCTGGCACGGCGTCAGCTCGTTCTTGAGCATGGTGATCTCGTGAATGTGGGCCCACACATAGTCTCCCTTGGACGTGGCTGCGCATTCGAAGTTGCAGATCTCCGTGATTGACAGCTCGTCCAGGCTGTCGTTGTGTAGCTTGAGCAGGTCTCGCAGTATGGCCATCGTGCCGCCTGGCGATAGCCCCGAGGATGTCGACGCCTTCAAAGTATTGCCAGACTGAGTTGTCAGATCCAAGCGCTTAATGAGGCTGTGAACGTTTTTCGCCTGCTCGGTCTTGGCCACCAAACCTACGTATACAATCAGTTGAGGTCAGACCATGGATCAGGAACACTATCTCATCATCGGAGTAGCGAGCGTACACGACACAGCACCGTCGATCGCTGTCTGAAGAATCGGCACCGACAACGAGCTCGACACGACGTTCGCCAGCAGCGATACCCCTTCCTGTTCGCGTGTTTGTTTGGCCACACACACATACATATTTATGTCAGCTCATGTTCCAACATAATCGACACACCCAAACTAGCAGTTGATCAGTACGCACCTTGATGGCAGACCCGTGCTTGGCCAAAAACGCTGGAGGCACTTCAATCTCGATCGGCACATGGTAGCATCGGCCAGACAAATCGCTCAGCATGCGCAACACTGCGACACAATTCTGCGCCATATACTCCAGCGTCCACAACGCAGGTACCGACGCTGCGAGTCGCCCTTGACCACGAGCTTCTGCAGCACATGGACTTTGTCACGCACCGAGTGCACCATCTGCATCATCTGCAGCTCCTTGAATGCTGAAATGTCTCTCCACGCGCGAATGATAAACCAGTCGAGGTCCGGTGGCAGCCACGGCATCTGCGTCCGCAAGCTCTTGACATCTCGACCCATCATGATGCTGTCTCGAACTGACTTGATAGCAGGAGAGAGCGAGTGACGTTTCTCACCCACCACGACGTACCGCGGTACCGCCAAGCCAGCGTACCCGTCCAGTGCCTTCTCCAGCTTCATCAGGTAGTAGCGCATGTTGAACCACGCAATGTCAGCATCTTGACTAGCGACCTCCACTCGGAGAACATCGTACTTCGTCATTCCAGTATGCAATGTTATCCATGATTCGAACTCGTCACAGCTCGACTCGATGCAGTTGGCCCGCACGGTGCGCTTCATGAACGACGTGTAGCTCTGGACGGCGAATTGCTCAAAAATCGCGTCGGACAGATCGGCTGATATATCGTACTCCCAGCAGTGGTAGTTGGAAGATGGCCGCTTGTCAATAGCATGGGTCGCTGTCGAATGAGTTGGTACTTCCACGTTGGACGACGCAGCCTCCAATTGAGCTTTCCAGTAGCATGGCACAATCAGATCTGACTCGGGGTCCATCAACTCGTCATCTCCAGGATACGCGAGCTGGAACTGCTGGAGCAGCACCTTGAACGCATACATCAGCTCCTTATCCATGTGCTTCCACAGTGGGAACGTCTGCAGCAGCGAGTGACTCACGCGGCCGTCAAGTCGTGGCGTAGCATCCCCCTCAACTCGACTCTCTCTCGTGGCTCCACTTCTTCTTGTGTTCGTGGCTGATGACCTCTCGCACGATATCGATGATCAGCATCGGATCCAAAATGGTGAAGTCTCGCAGCTCGCCGGCTTCGTCTTGTTCGTACCAGATGATGTCGCCCAGATCGTGCAGCGTGTGAAGGATCTCGCGACACTCATCGTACTCGACATCGTCGACCTCGTCCATCAACTGGCGACACAGAGGCCGAAACAACACCATGCCATGTTCGATGCGATGAAGTCCATCACCAGGTCGGTCTGCCGCAGCACGCTTCACGTTGATGGCTTGCAGCACGCGCGAATACTTGTTCCACATTGGGAAACCACGTTCACTTGTCTCGATAGTGCGTCGTAATGCTTCACGCACTGCTTGAATCGAGTCATGGCGTCTCACGCTCACGACTAGCCACTTATCAGAGGCCAGACGGGCTAGTTTTTTTGTGAGCTCTCGAACACGAGCCATTACTCGTGAGTCTTGACTGGTTAAATCCGTGGAATCAGTCTTTCCAGTGATTTTTCGGGACGCTTCAGTCGCAACACCATACTCGGCCTCGAGCTCTCGCAGGTAGTTCAGCTTCCACTGGAAGACACGCGACTGGAGGTCACACCACACTCGTGTCGAATCTGCTTCCTCGTTCTTAAGCATATCCGCTTTCGTTCCGATGACTACAAACTCCGCATCTGGCTGTCTCGCGAAGATCGTGCGCACCCAACGAAATCACGTGACAGCTCAAGAACCGTCCCATCGCCGTCTCACGTGCTGCCGAACGTAGAGGCTCCACTTTCTTCAACTCTCTCGAGTACGCGTGGACATCCACGACCAGCAAGTACACCGTACGTCGCGAGAAGAACAGCGAGTGCGCCGTCTGGTACACACCTTGGCCCGCAAAGTCCCAGAACGTGACATCATGCTGTTTGGCATGAGAAACCTTTGCGCTTCTGTCACCACCGATCGTTGATGACATCTCCGAGTCTGCGAGTGTACTTGCCACCAGCTCGATTCCAATGGTACGGTCGCGAATGCCCATTAGGAACGGCTTGCTCGTCTCAATGGACTTGACCAAGCTGCTTTTCCCCCACTCGCTCGGACCCACAACGCAGATCTTGCAACGATACACGAGGTCTTTGAGGTTGGAGTTGGCAGCGTCTTTGAGGTAGGTCTTGACAGAGGAAGCACCACGCTCGATCACTTCCATCGGGATCGCGATGAAATCCTTTGATCCGTCTTTGTGTTGTTTTTCCTAGTGGATGATACAGGCACGCAAGCCTGAGCACCACGCGTGTTGCTCGCTTCGTTCGTCTGAAGCCGTGCAGCAAGTGGTGTGCAAACGGAACGAATTCGCTTTGGCAGTGGACATTGTCCAGTAGAAAATCTCCCATTGTGAACGACTCCAGTTCGGGGGTGATAGCGTAGATTTTTCATCACTTTCAATTTACTCGCCTTCGTCCACCTCATCACCCACAGCCGCACGCTTGACCTCGCTCATATAATCTTCAAGTCAATGTTCAAGGATGCTAAATCAGTACTGCTCCCTGAGGTGGAAGGAGCATTTGCAGAGTGGTACGGGGTGTGCCATTCCGCCGGAAAGACTGTACTGCACTCAGTGCAGTACTGTGCAGACCTTTTTGATAGATCGGCCACTTGCCATGCACCATCAGGGTTCAAAAGAACCAAAAATCTCGACCTTTTGGGTAGGTTTTGCAAAATTTGTGGGTGGGTGGGTTCTCTAACAAGGGATATAAGGGTTATTACGGGTGAAACACGGATTTGACCGAAATATTAGGAAACAATTGCGATTTGAGATGAGAAATAAACGTCAACTTGAATGAAAAGAGTGATCCCAAACAGTGATTTTGACATCCATTCCCTGTATTTCGATATTCAAGCTTGAAATTCACCGCATTTCTGCCCTTTTATCCTGGACGGTGCTGTGGTTTATCCCTCGACCCATTTCTCCAACTACCCACGTTTTCGATCCCTGATCACCATGCCGCGGAACACGCCGCTACAGGACAGGACAGGCCTCCGTACACGTCATTCGGCGTGGGTCCTGCAGCAGCAACTTGAACGCCGAGATCAGGTTTGTGTCCATGTCGAGGCCTCTTTCCACATCGCCAGCGTAACGTGCTCAGGCTCTCGTGGTGGCACGATGTTGCTCGCCCGCGGTGCTAAGACGTCTCTTCTCCATGCTGGCGGCAGCCCCAAGACGAGGAGCGGTCGAGGAGGGGGGGGGGGGGGGGGG
>JAADVL010000440.1:0-26439 GCA_023334995.1 Pythium sukuiense
CCCCCCCCCCCCCCCCCCCCCCCCCCCCCCCCCCCCCCCCCCCCCCCCCCCCCGCAATACGTGCAGCTGAAATCGCAACTACTCCATCCCGCTTGCCATATACTCCAGCAGAATGTCGAGTGACTCCTCCAGTGTGGGAAGCTCTTGGTTCGTGGTATAGTCTTTAGGTAGTGAAGACACAGGCGATGGGGTCTTGACCTTCGGCTCTGACCCTCCGATGGGTCGCTTCAGGCCTGGCGGACGTTCGTCGATGCGATGCTCTGGCCTCACGCATGGCTGGCGCTGGGTGAGCAGTCCTCTCTCATGTCGGCTGATCTTCTCGTAGTACTTCTGTGCATGGGTTTGCACCTGGCGAATGTCGCGAGTGCCTACATGCTCGGCAACGAACCGCCAGGGGCCGTGCGGGTGAGTCTGGATCGCCTCCAAGAATCGGTTGTGTTCCGTTTCCGACCAAACTCCTCGATTCAAGCTCATTCTCCTTCGAGTACCTGCATGGAAATGCGATTGTGAACTGCCTCGGAGGCTCTGAACGCCAGTGTACAGGAGGAGTAAGGCGCGGAATTTCTTAAGCTACTACTACCAACGACCTCGAAGCCACTGAAAGCCGTCGGGCGAGCGTTTGAACGGAACGGCGAGCATTGCTAACACGTCGCTAGCTGCTACTGTCCATCGTTTTGAGCCAACATTGTACGACGCGAGTCAGTCGTGCTGCTAAAGAAGCAGTCCGCCGTCCTGACGCACTGGGTTCACGCTAGGTGGCGGAAACTCTCCATGGAAAGCTAATGCAGCGCGCGGGACATTCGTTGAAGGTCCAACTGCCGGTCGGTCGGACTGATCGAGCCACTGTATGATAATTCAGTGACCAGGCTGTCATGATCTCAGGCCGCACAGTGGTACTCGCCATGGCGGGCGATCACCGATTCGGAGGTGGCACTAGCTGCAGGATACCTCTTTTAGGTGATATACTACAATTAAACACAAAAAAGGGTGGCAAAAAACAGCAAATCTCGATACAATCATCTCTTTGACACCTTGGTTTGGTATTTTGGAGTGGAGCTCTTCAACTTCCAGCTCGCAGTGGACCTTGAGCCACCTGGTGAGCTCTGAAAATTTCGGCTCGACTGAGTTTGTCCCTGTGAATCCACTGGCGGTCGGGCGATCGCGATCGTGGTCACATCGTCACGCCGAGGAAGTGTTGGACAGTGGAAGGGAGGGGCGGAATGATTGCACCACTTCAACAACGCTACAGTTTAATACAGTACGCCGCAATTCTGCGCCGTTCCGATTGCATGCCAACCATTCCTCTCAGGCTGAGTGGAAGCCGGAATTGACTGCCTGCCTCAGTCGCGTGGCCTTGTGCTCACTCCCTGTGCTGCACTCATTGCGGCTGCTTGAAGTTACGGCGCCTTCTTTCGTATGGCTCGCGGGGGGTCAAGATGCCACCGAGTAGGATGGACGTGAGTTCATGTAGGGAAACCGTTTGCATCGCTTCATGCTCGGGATGTATTTGATGGTGTTCTGATCTAAGTTTTACTGTACTGTCCTTCACGGATCCTAATAAATGCGCAGTGGTCTCTAATGGCTCCTGCTAATGTCGCTGTCCTGCCATTCGCCGGGCAGTGCTGCTGGGAATCAGGAGCTCAGGCTCTCGAAAAGGCAGTTGATCACGTCCTCCATGCCTTCGATGTTGAGGCCGCTCATCATGGCGTCGTCCATGAAGAGATCCTCGTTGATATCAAACGGATCTGTCGTGTCGTCCAGCATCGCCCAGCTCGGAGACAATACAATCGGCTCAAAGATCACACCCGCGCTGTCGTCCGAGTCACAGCGGTCGTCATCTTCAGAGGAGATTACCGACACGCTGCCGATCGGTTCACTGCGTGGGCGGTCCTTGCGCTTCTTGTGGAGACCGCGGCGGTGGCGACGCGCCTTCTCGTTGATCTTCTGCATGTGCGTCTGCACTTGGCGGACAGTGCGCGTGCCCACGTACTCAGCGACGAGACGCCATGGGCCGCCTGGGAACATGCGCAGAGCCTCCATGAATCGCGCGTGCTCGTCTTCGGACCACGCGCCGTTGTTGATGGTGTCGGACCATCCTTGTGGCTTGGCGTTCTTGGTGGCCTTGCGGTTGATCACGTCGACGTACGGGTTGCCAGGCAAGTTGGCCGAGACCATGCTCGGGCTTGAGGCGTGCATGAGAGCAATTGAAGCCGGTCCGTTGATCATTGTGGAGGGTTGGTTGATGTGGTGAGAGGCAAATTGAGAAATGATTGATCGAGGAGCCGACTGACTGCTGCAGCCATGATGAGTAGGGTGACTGTACCGGATGGAAGGGACCCGCCGTGATTCACGCACGGACAGGCTATGAACGGAACGATAACTGCATCACATCACAGAACGAACGACAGCTTGTAGATGCAGAGATATGAGCGTGTAAGGTTTCAACTGGAAGCGCAACAGAGACAGAGGGAGATGGACAATTGACCTTTCTCTGTGTACTCAATTAGACAGGTTGCTAAATCAGTAAACCTACCCTATGGCCATGGATACTATCATGAATTTCGCGAATCCCAATCATAGTATACTAGCTTAACGTATACTCTTCGAAGTACAGTGCTTCATGGAGGGACAGAAGTCGAACCGAAATTCAAGCTCGATGCACTGTATTAGTACACTGTATCTGGGGGAGCAGTGGAAATATCTCCCTACAGATCTCCCCGTTCCCGACTCTGGCGAGGCAGTGAACACTGCAATTCACCTGTAAAATCTCAACATCCAGAGCTCTGTTTGATACACTCATCTGACTTGCGTTTACTTCCGCCACATCTTTGCTGGAGGGCGATCCGTGAGGCCCAGTGGATCGTCTGTGTGACTGACGGGCCGTGTGACTCTCGTCGTTTGCAAATTATGATATTCCAAACGCGGCGGCATGCAACCGCCGTGCCGGCTCACCTGCAGTGCATCTCGTACCAAAAGTAGATACAATAGTGACCACACCTGCCTTGTTTTCGTGTGAATTCGCACAGCCAACAGGAAGCCGTGGAACCGATTGGAGGTTTGCAGGGGTTCTTCCCATCCTCCGTTCTGCTGTACCGACTCCACTTTACTATAGACTCTACAGCTCTGGCCAAATCGACTCTGCGGTCGGGTGTCCAGCGTTGGACAGACACTACGGAGATCCACCGGCACACTCATTGGAGGATCTAAAGGGCGCGGAGAAGATCGCAGCCTGCCTGAGGAGCCATCTTGAACCTTGCGTGTGCACCAGTCGTGCCCACTAAGCCTGTACATAGATCTGGGCATGGACCGGATTCTCAGAGAGTTTTGGGAATGATGGTGATATGGCTGCACAATTGGACACGATTCCGGTTGCAGGCTGTCGGACACTTGCACCCGTGGGAGCATGTCCAGTGAGGAAGAGCGGCGGGCGGGCGGTGGTCTCCATTGGACACAGATCGCATGCCGTCCACATGCACGACACATGGATGAGTCCAGGACGAGTCCAAATATTCATGGGGAAATAGCCAGTCGTACGAACCGAAGCGTGGGGAATACAGTAGCCTGTAGCCGTACGAAGACTGTCGTGTCGAATGTTGATTCGTCTCAATTGCATGGGCGCAGTTCGAGTTTGACTACTGCAGAGCGAGACCTTTGATGGAGAGTTGAGTTTCCAGGATCCAGTTACTGTTGCGTGGCTAAGCCAATAGGTTTGTACGAGTGTCTGTTTCTCTAGTAGGCATTCAAGGCCATGCATGGGCGGGCTGCTCGGTCTCCACGATGACACTGGACATGACGTGTGGTGACAGGCGTTGGCCGGCCGTGTGGAGAAACTGCGACAGCGCTGAATGATGCGAAGGAGCAGAGCGAGAGGGAAGCGCAGCATGAAGAAGACTCTCGATTGCTCGTTCTGTCCGCTGATCTTTGCAGGCGGTTGTCGCAGCGACCCCGCAACGCGAACGCCTTGCCTGTCATGTCCACTGAGTGCCATCCGAGCCTCTCCAGCAGCATCGGAGCGTACCCGGATACAGCTCGTGGTTACGTAACGAGGTACTCTAAGTGGTTATGATCAGGAATGCGTTTTAGAGGTCACACCAGCATATCGGTACCATACCGGTTTTTCCAGCCACTTTGATAAATCAACCAATTAACATCCATCAATCAGTCAGTTGATTTTGAGCTAAACGGGTTTCTCTTTGAACCCATGGTGGTTGACTTTCCGAACTGACCCGTTTCGTCGCCCAATCACTTCATTGCCATGATGGGAGTTCCGAAGAAGTGCTGAACATCACCCGGCAGACCTCTATATATAGATTTACTGACTCGGTTCGAGGAGCCGTCTCACACTGCTCCCGTTCCAAGAACCTCCAATAATTGGTAGAAAACCCTGCAGCTGACACCGTCACTCCCTCCAGTATGCGACGAACCTCTTCGCGTCAGACACAAACGCACCGGACTCTGGACGCGGCCAGACGCTGATCCTAATCCAATCTCCGGACGCTCCATCCAGAAGCTTCTCAGTGCCCATTTCCCAAAGGAAGGTCTCCGATATGCGTCTCCTCGGCGTGCTTCTCGCCGCCTGCGTGGCGTTCTCCGGCGCCTCTGCGTCCCGCGACTCTTTTGCCCACACGCCGCCGCGTCTCCTGCGCCACGTGCAGCGCATTTTGGCCTCCCAAGCCGACGACACGGTCGCCTGTGACGCCGCTTTTAAGTCCAATCCCTTCTCTTCCTACCTCACGGCATTGCCCACGACCGCAGGGCTCCGCAACTGCGCAGCGTCCAACATCAACACGCTCATCGCGCCTCTCACCGCCACAGGCGCCAAGTGCTCGCTCACGACGCTCACGACGCTCTTCAGTTCGAGTAATAACACGGGACTCGCGGCCTTCACCGAGTTCTTCAACGTGCTCACGTCCGGACTCACGACCACGAGCGGCTCCTCCACGGGCGCCTCGGTCTCTGCCTCACTGCAGACGACGCTCGACGCGTGGACCAAGACTTCGGCAAAGAATGCGGCCTTCTGCTCGGCCATGAACGCACAGATCGGCCCTTGTGCCGAGGCGCTGCTGCCGGCGCTCGTGACGATCCTCCAGAACAAGGGCGCGTGCTGCAGCCAGCTGATCGAGTTCTACGAACTGGGAAAGTTGCTCGTGCCGGATGGGAAGAGACTGGACCAGACGCTCGTCAGCGTGATCAACGGACTCCACTTGGCCATGTGCACGACGACGGGAACGGACTCGTACTGCGGCCAGTCGCTGCTGGCGTACGTCGCGGACATTGTGGACGAGAACGACGCGTCGTCGCTGCTCAGCCCGCTGCTGCTGGACGCTGGCATCCCGCTCTTCGCGCTTCCGGACGGATCGGCTGCCTGCTCGGCGTTGGACGCGACCACGTTTGCAAGCCGCGTGTCTGCGTCGGGTGGATCATATGACTACGCGGCGTTGTCGTGCTGTGCGTCGGGCTACGCGTCGCTTCTCCAGAGCTTCGATGGGATGATCGAGCACCTCACTGGCAGCTCATTGACCGACACACTCAACCTCATCGCTGGTCTCCAAGACGCGACGACGCAATTCAAGTCGCCGTATTCGACTCTGGCATCGTGCTCGTTCGCCAACACGTGCACGAAGCCGAGCTTCACACTCACGGCGTCAACGACGGCTCCAGTTGTAGCGACCAACACGGCCAAGAACATGCAGCCACAGGAAGTCAAGTGCACGACCGAACAGCTCTGTGACAAATCCAACGTGTGCTCGACGGTGTGTAAGGAAGGCACGGTTAAGGTCGCACCGTGGGTCTCGCGGGCTATCACGTACCAACGTAACCTGTCGTACGCCGAGCCGTTGTGCTACACACAGTTGCCAGCGACCCACAACTCGGCCACGACGCTCGCGCGCGGCTGGGGAAACCGTGACCAGCTCATCAACAAGGTCCTCGATGCCAACAACTCTGCCTCGTACATGCGTACGAACAACCAGTTCCTGACGGTCACAGACCAGCTCAACCTCGGTGCGCGTCTGATCGAGATTGACGTCCACTACTACGGCAAGAAGTTCCGCGACGGCCACTGCTCACGCGTCAACTTCGCGCTACTGGATGATGTGAGTGCTTCGTTCAAGCGTACAACCGAGGCGTTGCTGTCGGCTGGAGCGACCACGAAGGTCACAGTCGAGTGGCAGTCGTCGCTCATGGGCTGTCTGCCTTCCCTTGGTGGAATCCGCGCGGACGAAACGCGTGCCCACGCCGACACTGTCAAGGAAATCGCTGCGTGGCTCGCCGCCAACCCGAACGATGTGCTGTTGGTGTATATCGAGCTTGGCTCTGAGCTCACGACGTTCAACAAGGTCGACGAGATGCTGGCGCTCCACAGTGCAGCCTATGGCGACTTGCTGCTGACGTCGGCTGCGTTCAAGACGGCGGGAAGCTCGTGGAACACGCTCACCTTAAACGACCTGGTCAAGCAAGGCAAGCGCATCGCGCTGATGACGTTCACTCCGACGGACAACGACGTGCTGTTCAACATGCGCACGCTGTGTGATGGCTGGTCGGACACCCTCACAGGCGTGAAAGCCAACGCAGGAAAGCTCATCCGCGAGTTTAGCAGCGAGCTCCACTACGCGACGATGTCGGAGTACTCCCTTGAAGGCAGCACTAGCAACACCGACACCGTCAACACGACCACGATCCCGGCGTACGTGAGTGCTGGAGTCAACTTTGTCGCGGCCGATGGGTTGGACGGGGCCGTGATGAAGGCCATGATCTGGTCGTGGGCTGAGAAGGAGCCGAGCCAGGGTGACACGGCGGTCGAGGTGTCGGCGAAGGACGGTCGCTGGTACGGCGTCAAGGACAAATCGTCCATTAAGAACGTCGCGTGTGTGTCGAGCACCGACCGCACGTCGTGGAAGATCGTGACCCAGGGCTCAAGCTGTCCTTCAGGCTTCGCCGCAGGAGCTCCCAAGCTCGCGGTGGAAAACGTCGCTCTGACGAAGGCTCTCCAGGCCACGGGGGCCGATGCCACGGCCCAGCTCAGCGTAGACTTGACGGGATTCCCAGTCATCACGAGCCAGGATGAGGCGGCGTTCAATGGCGCCTCCAGTGGTCCTTCAAGCGGCGGAGGCGGTACGACCGGCTCGGGCGGCACGGCTCCAACGCCACAGAGCGGCAGTGTCGCTCCTGCGGCGTCGGCTCTTGTTGGTGTGCTTGCATGCGTGGCCGCGGCGTTCTCCCAGTAATGGCGGTAGCTCCTTGATGAAGAGATAAACAGCGTTTCCTCATGATCTGAATTGGCTTATATTCTGCGTCAACCCAGACGTGGTGGTGGAGTGAGTACTAATGACAGTAATAGTAGTTGCTGCAGCTGGCGTGGTGGTCGTAGTTTGGACATGGCGGTACAGTTAATAGTGGTGGTGGCCGCGTGCGCTCATTTGCGGCCAGACTCTCATAAGCTTGAGGAAGAAGTCGAGCGACTCGTTGATCGTCGGCACTTCCTGTGGGGGCACGCGGGGCGCACACGGGTCTGGCATCTTCCGGAGCCTCTTTGTATCGACAGGAGCTTTACACTCGTCCGAGGCCGTTGACAGAGTCACACTGGGCATAAATCTCCGCGTCGCGGCCGGCGGCGACTCCAGGTCAAAGTCCAGCAGCAGCTCGTCCGGTGGCGACATGAGCGGCTCCCTGTACAAGTGTGGATTCTCCACGTCCATCGGCGAGCCAGGGAGCGAGTTGAGCAGCTCCATCATGTTGAGAGACGACGGCGACGCCATGGTCTCATCTTCCTCCACGAGCGTCCACGTCTCCGGTGTCGGCGGCGTCATCGTGATCGTCGTAGAGGACGATGACGACGACGGTGTTTCTTGGGTTGTAGGGGTTTTCTTGGAGCCGGGCTTTCGGCCCTTGGCGGCTCGAGGGCGGTTCACAAAGTCGTACGTGGCCTTGTCGACGCGGTGCTCCATCCTCACGACCTTTTGGCGGTTCTTCTGGAGCCCGCGCTCGCGTCGCGCGACTTTTTCTTGGTATTTCTGGGCATGGGTCTGGACTTGGCGTACGGACCGTGTGCCCACGTAGTCGGCGATGGTCTTCCAGGGGCCATTCGGGTACTTGGTGATGGCCTCGATGAACTTGTCGTGCTCGTCCGTGGACCACACGCCTCGCTCGGGCGCCGAGCCGTCCTTCTGGGTGTCGTCGGCGTCCATCGATCGATGCTCGCGCGTCTGATTGATTTTAATAAAATGAAGTGATTCTTCCTCCGACTCTGTTCTCGGCCATTGACCCGACTCCCACACACACGCGGAGGTCGTCTCGGCGAATGGGAAATCGCAAAATGGGTAAGGAACGGAGATCGATCAGTGAGAAGTGATTGATGGAATGGAACGAACGCCGGAGTCGAGAGGCTTGAATCGACCCGATTCGAGACGACGGAGAAGCCAGCCTGGACTGGCACTTGGCTGGGCAGCCTGGCAGACAGGAGAGATGAGATGATGAGCCAGCCGCGGCGTGCAGCCGTCGACAGTGGACCGCGGCCGACACCCAGCTCACGTTTGATCCTCCCATTCTGTGGAATTGCGCCCTCCGCATCGTGGGGTCGTCTGTGCCATTCGCATATTCATCAAAGTAAGTATGTTTGGGAGTCTCGGGTGGGTCATTTTGTGTGGAATCCCATGGGATTTGAACGTTATGTATTTAGTTAGTGATTTTCGAGACAGTGATTGATGGAAGCACAGTTGCACTGTCGATTCGTCGACTTCTTCCGAACCAGAACCCCATACTAAAAAAACAGCAGATGCCAGCGAACTGATCACTCGTCTGATGCGGCGACTGACTGGCTGATTGATGGATCTCCATTCTCACACGTTGATCAACATCAAAAATGGCGACTTCGCATGCCTTCGCGGCTTTTGGTCGCTTGGAATTGTTCATGTCGAAAGAATCACTCTACAGGACAGCATCCTCAAAAGAAAGTCTTGAATGAAGGCAGCGAGGGCTGGGGGTTAAACTCGACCGTACGGAGGCGACAAAAGATCGCTCGGCTGCGTGCTGTGTGGCTGAGAGAGCAGCCCTCTTGTCTCAAGCGCATCCCTGTGAGGGGGACATCGACGGTCTCGCAAGATCTATGGAATCCACCAGTGGCAGCAGATCCTTCACAATCAAATAAATTTGGGGTCTTCTGAAGATCGGGACATGCACCTGCTTGGAAAAAGCAACTCCATAATGTGAAGTACTCTCCAAGCTGAATGTGATTTTCTGTTCCCAAGGAACCTGGCTGCTGTCCAGAAACGCCCGTATGACACAATCGAGAGGGGGACTTCAACTTGAGTCATAGCATCGCGATCACCCATGGGCGCATCTCAGGATTCTCCGTCTTCGGGCGTGTAATCATGTTTGGTGATGTTTGAACTGGGCTGGGAATGCATTCTTGTCGAAAATCGAGACATTTTGGGCTGAAATAACGAGTCTTGCCAGGAAACCGTCTCCCTTTTCACGCCAAAAAGTGAAAGGAAGCTCAGAATGGCAGCAGCCTGGCAAGGAATGGCTGCATTGGAGTGTACTAGTGCAGTTGGCCAGTATATCCGTCTACAGCCTCACCATGGAAAAAGAACGCTTGGTGACTTGCGTCATCGGACTCCGGCGAAGACATCCGTGCCCTCGATTGGATAATTTTCTGCTTTTGAAACGTATTCTGAAGAGCGAAGACGCTGCTGTCGAATAACAAAAATTAGTGCCGGTGGTCACGCGTCTGCTCGAAAGACAAATAAATGCGTGCCAAGTCATCAAAGAGTGGTGGACCGCATGTGGGTAAATTCCTGTGTGAATGCGGAGGTCAAAGATCTCCGCATTCACATGAACACACAGTGTGTCTGCCGGTGTTTGCTCATGTCGCGTCGTGAAGGCCGGAAGGTGAATGACATAGAGTCCCAGGAGTTGATACTCTACGATGCCGTACCGGTACTGTATTATCCATTTCCGAGAAGCTTTTAAGCAATTCGACTCGGTCACTCAGCAGTGCAATACAGTGCAATACACTGTATGGTCGCGGTGTGAGTCCACAACGCACCGTGCGACCCATCATTGTCGAGTCAACGACTGGCAATCTGCTCCACCACCACTGGGATGCAAGTCGAATAACACGATGAGGAAAAGGTCAGCGAGTGTGACGGATCTGGAATTGTCGAGACGTTGATGAGTCTATGGTGGACAGGGAGACTTGGTGGTGACAGCATTGCTTACCCTCATGAGGGGGTGTCTGTTGCACGGCGTGACGCCGTCGGCGTACTGCCTCCATTGCATTCTCATGAGTGCCATTTCATTCTCATGAGTGCCTCGCCCGTCGTTGAACATCAATGAGCGGAAGCCAACACGATGGCTACACTCAGGGTGGAAATTCCCAAAACACGGTTGGTCGGTTGACGCCTCGCACTGACGTGGCTTTTTCCGCCGCCAACTTCAATGTCTTCGGCATCCTCACAACACACGCAACTTGTGGGACGAGTGCTCCCAACAGCACACAGCTTCAAAGGATTAATTTCATTTGAGTCGCTCGATCGGCTTCTCGGCTATCAAGCAATCATTCACTCCGCTCAACAATCCCCCTCCCCCCTCGACGGATTTCGCTTTTCCAGTCAGTGCATTTAAATCAAATGCATCTGCAGTGCAAGAAGGCGCGTGTGGTGTAACAGTTCACATAATTACCTAGCTGCTAGCTACTCGTGTCTTACTTCAATTCAATCTAAACTAATGGGCTTCACAAATACTAGGGGCGGACCGAGAACGACGAGGTGAAAACGCTGGTGTCACTGACACTCTACGGCGATTCGCACTCGCACTCGCACTCGCTGTCACTGGAGCTGAGGGCTTCGATGAGGTAGTCGATACACTCGTAGAACGATGGTGGTTCGAGCATGTTGTCATTGTTGCTTCGTGCAGGCGGCGGTGGAGTGACAGTGGCTGGCTCGGTGTGCTTGGTCTCGGACTCTTCCTTGGCATCAGCAACGTGGACGCTGTTCATGCTCTCCGACAGCTTGGTCTCTTCGTTTCGGGTAACGACGGTGCTCCAGTCCTTGACAGCAGCAGCGGACGGTGGGGAGTGTTCGACAAGGAGTGGTCGCTTGGACGAGGTGCCTCGCGCAGGCAGAGGCACACTGTCACGCTTGAGCTCTTCGCAAATCTCCATCATCTCGTCGTCGATGCGGTGCTCGGGGCGCTGTACACGCTTGCGGTCCTTGCGAAGTCCGCGCAGTCGTCGCGCCACTTTCTCGTGGTACTTCTGCGCGTGGGTCTGCACTTGCCGCACAGACCGCGTACCGACGTGCTCGGCAACAGCCTTCCAGGGGCCGTTTGGGTAGAGCTGCAGTGCCGCCAGGAAGCGGTCGTGCTCTTCTTGGGACCACACGCCGCGCGTTACGTCGGCGCTCGCTGAGGTGCTGTTGTTGCTGCCCTGGTTGGTTGGCGTGGTGTTTTCCGTGGACATGGTACCGGTACTGGTTTGCAAATTGGTAGGCAAGACTTGGTGGCGCTCAACGCAAGTTTGGAAGTGAGACCATGACCATCAACCGTCTCCAAGGAAAGCGGTCGTCGTCGTCTTCCGAGAATGGTGGCGGCGTTGGTGTGTGTGTGTGTGTGTGGTTATCTCAAATATTTGGCCGCCGAGACGGCCGTCTTTCTAATGCAAAGGCCTATCCGGCTGGACTGATGGTTGACGCTCCTGGTGCAACTCGAGGTCACACCAGTCAAGGCCGTCGGTTTGATCCACAGCACCGCGGACGTCAGGATTCGCTGAAACAGTCTGTTGGTGGCAGATCAACCACGGCGGCTGAAAGACGAAAGCGATGACACGGGGGGGGATGAGGCGACTCCATAGTGGTGTGTCTTCCCCGCTGTCTGACGAGGCCATCTCTGGTCGAGTGTCTGTTGGTGGGGTCAATATTTCAAATTCTGACAACCGTGTGACTGCCGTCGAGGCATCTGGCGGACTGTGCACTGGCAGTCGTCCACCAAAAGTACACTGAGCATACTTTGATCAAGATGTCAGCCATTTGGTCCGTCACCTGGAATACCAAAAATTCCGAATTGGACAGGATCGAATAAAGTCGAGATTTTTGGCACCAGACTGACTGCTGCCACATGGGCCTCAAGGCTGAAGATCAGAATTTTACGAAAAGCCACTGTCCTCAGTCGGAGAGCTTGTACTGTACAGTGTATTCTAGTGAAAGATCGGGGAACAGCGTAGCGCTGCGCTGATGTCCTTGTCCTGGAGTGTACAAGCAATCATCAAGGAGCTCGCAAGGCGTCCCATGTTCCGCCCTCGACTCGAATTGAAATTTTACCCAAATTTTTGACATTGCGAGAGAGCACAAATGGTGTGAACTGGCTCCTCGCGGCAAAGTCGGAACATGAGCCGACACACAAAATCATTCGCACTGTCCAAAGGTAAGTTTATGGTGCCGTGACGACGACGTGCCTTCTTGGTTTGTCGACAGACTCAAGACCCAAGCTGCACTGCAACTCGTTGCCGCTTGGCCACCAAGTGGGCTGCACGTTGCAGCTTGCAGTGCAACCTTCAGGCAGCTCAGCCCCAGACCAGATTTGTATTTGAAAAAAAACAAGGTTATTGCAGTTAGGATTCTTGACTCGTGTCCACCAAGCAACAGTCTCTGCGCGGCAGTCTTCTCTTACAAATTTCTTGTCCTTTGAGACACCGCTGACGTTTGCCGACCGTCTCTTTCCACGAGCGTGACAGGAGTTGCCTCAAAATTCCCACGCCCGCTCGAAATTTTCTGGGGTCCACTTGCCAAGTCGCAGTAACGAACCACGTGGTCGTGACCGAGCTATCGTGACTGATCGGCCATGACACCGTTTTGGCGCGAACTGGTTTGGCTGGAAGATCTCTGTTTATGGTTTGAAATGGCACAATCGGATGCTGCTGCTTTGGCCTGGAAATGCTTTGCAGAAAAAGCATTGCAAAGGTTGCAATTGAATGGGCGGACCACTCGGTCGGATTTGTACGGTAGGTATTCACGCCACGGGGCTCAAATACAGCAAGAGTTCAGCACGAGTCGATCCTCTCGATTGCTTGAAGTTGCTCTCCGTCTAGTCGGCGACTCAGTATTTCAAAGTTTCATTCTCGCAGATGGCATGAAGATGGTATACAGTACTGATCTGAGCGTAAATCAAATTTTCCAACAACGACGTCTTGTCGTCTGCCCCGTCACCGCAAAGGCAAGTCCCAAGGGCTTGCCTTTGTACCGAAGCTGGCTGTTGACCTGTTTGTGAACAAGCAGTACTGTACGGAGGTCATCACTGCAGGCAATTTTTCGTGGGGTGGTCCTGTCCTATTGTTTGATTGATTGATCATCGGTCTCTACATCAAAGATCTCCGCTGGGACTTGGCCGAGGCCGTCGCAGTGGAGTTCAGTAGTGATGGTACATGCAGCATCAGGAAGTGCTCGAGTGCTTCCATGGCCTGCTGGCCCATGGATCGCTCCTGCGTCCACCTCATGATCTGCTGCACACTCTCCTTGCCCAGTAACCGCTTCTCCATTTGCTTCTGCAGCTTCCCAAGTACTTTGAGCTGCCAGATCGTCGGCTGTGGGGTGTCTTTGGATACTTCACAGAACTCTAACAGCACGGAGACTTCCGGAAGTAAGTACCATTCACTCGCGGGCAGGCGATTGCCCGATGAGAACAGTCGCACCCGACGGCACTGCACGCCCAGCAGAGCCCCGGACTTCAAACCCTGAAGAATTTCGATAGTCGAACCGTCTTCAGCGATCGGACGGATCAGCTCTTGTGCTTGTATCGCCACGATCTCTCCCGACAGCTTGAGGATCACGATAATCACCTCGTACAGATCGTTTCCTCGGTCGATAGGCTCAGCAGATGAAGACGATGTCGGTGGTCTGCCCAAGCGCGCACAGGAGATCGGAATGTAGTCGAGTTCTTGCTTGCATACTGGCGCCAGTTGCCAATTTTCCGGATTCACGAGGATCTTCATGTCCTCATGGACGATCTTTTGCACTTGTCGTGTCAATTTCATGACCAATCGTCGAGGCTTTTTGGGCTTCCCACTCGTGTACCCCAGGTCACGCAGACACTGGTCATCCTCTGGTGTTTGCTGCCACGTACGGCGAAACAGAACGCCCCAAACGCGCTCGGAAGATACTGGGAGTACGTGGATGAGTTCAAACCACTTTTGGCATGTCAGACTGAGGTAGTACACGGCTTTGACGCTCAGGAACTCGACGAGTCGCTCGAGATTTGCAGCGCGATGGTTCGTGCTGCCGCGTCGTTGCGTTGGAGAGTGAGGCATGCTCGCGTCGAAGCACATCGTCCATCGGATACCAGTCGCGTGGAACATTTCCGGATCGAGCTTGTACAGAGACTGCTGCGAGGCGCGTGGTGGAGGATGAGTCGGGGGCGCGTATCGCAGAAGTGACGGTGGGATCGCATCTTCAGGAAGACATCGCACGGGTGTTATGGATGCCACGTGCGACAGACTACCACTGCTGCCATTTCCTTGACTGAGCTGATAGTGGCCTTGGCCCTGGGACGCGATGATGCGCATGCGGTTGCTGGCTTGTTTGCTGAGACCGCCGAGTATTCGCGAAGCCTCCGACTCGGACGATTGCTGCTGCGGTCCGCGGTGTGCGACGTGGAGAAAGTCAAAGCCTTCACTTGCAGACGACGTCGAGCTTGGGGCTCGATGTCGTGGGCTCTTGTTCACCGCTGCAAGTTGCGTTGTCGCGTGGGGTGGAGGAGGCTTGGGAGTAGGTCCTTGAGTCGATTCTGGAGCCTTGGCTTGAAGATCTTTGCTAGATGGCTGTCTGACACCAAGGCTGACACTGGCCGACACGCTCATATCACTGGATTCCATCAGGTCTCGACATGCGCTAGAGCAGTACAGTTTCGCAGCCTGAGTGAGTTTGGCCGTCAACTCCATACCACTTCTTCCTGCTGTAGAAGGCGGTGCACGTGGGAACAGAGCTCCACAGTTCCAACAGGTCGCTTTCGGTTGATTATTACCGGCCATCGACTTGCGTAACACAGCGTGAGGGACAGAAGTCTTGAGGCGTTTGGTCGAGTCGTCGCCTCCAACACTCAAGCTGGCAGTCAAGCTTGGAGCTGGTGGGTGCTTGGGTCCTTTCGCGGCTAACGACGACGCTTGAATGGTTGGTACTCGCGGTGAGATGGCTGGAAACAAAGGTACAGATGACTGGGTTTTCGGTGGCGATTTCGCTTTCCGTTTCTCTCGGTCAGAAACCACATCCATGTCTTTGGTTTGGGTGTCGGCACGACAGTCCATTGACTTTTGGAGCTTGTGTACATCAGAGCAGACGCGCAAGAAGACCTTCCAGTTGGGATCGCTCTTGCCCGTGACGACCTCTTGAAACAAAACCTTGAGCTTCGCCGGCGCTGTGTCCAACAGCAGTCTGCCAGTGATCTGTTCGTGCACGACGACAGTTGCGTATGAAGGAAGCTGCTTGGATTGCAGATACTGTGCAAGCTCGAGTGAATCCCATTGCAACGGCTCAATCACGATCTCGCCGTCCACGTTCTCGATCTCCGACCTCGACGTCGCTGCGTGGACGGCCAGCGGAGCTGTTCCGTTCTTCGTCGCCTTGTCGTTCGTATTACACGCGGCGCTTTTCCACTTTGTGCCCAGCTTCCCCTTGTGGGCGACTTTCTTCCACGCGTCTTTTTCGATCTCGACCGTCACTTTCACCGTCGCGAGACGCCCCTCCATGGCAGCGATCTCCTGCTCGAGCTGTTTGGACGACAGCGACATGGATGCTTCTCGCTGCCGCGCGGCTTAGATCTGCTTACCTGCCACGGCAGTCACTGCCCCTGGCCACAACGCCGCACCCAGAATGGCTAAGCGTGACACACGAAGAGGTTGTTTCCGAGCCGGCCTCATTTGTCACGATTCCCATATTTTTGGCCAGTGTATCAATAGGCTGGATTGGATCGGTGGTTAGTGACGCCCCACTCGTCGAAAGGCTGCTTCATCACTCGATACATGGCTCCATCGCCGCCAATATTGAGTACCACGAACCGAGCCGGTTAAATCCACGCCGTGAGATGCGCTGAACCATTGTCGCTGGCTGGATCAGGCTTCTTGGCTTGCCGCATCCTGGTCACAAAGTGAAGCGTGAACGGCCGTCATGGAGTTTCTGTGGTAAATCTATTCATGGGGCTCGCATTCAACTCCACCGTCGACGACGATCGCAGGTTCACTCTTCAAACGGCAGCTTCAGTGCGTGATACAAGAACGCGTACTCCATCGCTGCCTCCTGGAGCTGCTCCAGTCGCCCACCACCACCGAAATGCCCGTCGTCTTCGCTCATCTTGAGCAGGAACAGCGGTGGTTTTTGGACTTCTTTTTGCCGATGAGCGTGTTGCGCTGCGTGGATGTGGCGCAGGCGATGCACCCACTTGACTGGCTCCCAGAACTGCACGCGGATGTCGTTCATGCTGCCAGTGACAAACATCGACGGGTAACTTGCCTCCGGATCCATGTTCGCGCACGGTGAGTACTGCTGGATGTAGTCAAAGACCTTTTTGTCGGCTGTCGGGTTGCCCCACTCGTCGTACTCATGCACTGTGAGTGGCAGCGTCGGGTCCTGCATCGTCTCGAGGATGTCGACAAACGGAACCTTCAGGATCATCGCACGGAACAGCTCAGGATGCGTGTTCGCCATGTAGCCCACGATCAAGCCTCCGGCGCTCACACCCTTGCCTGCGAGCCGTGCTGGGTTGGTGTACTGCTGGTCGAGAACGTGCTTGGTACAGGATTCGAAGTCGTGGAACGTATTCATCTTGTTGAGCTGCTTGCCGTCGTGGTACCAGCGAAGACCAAGCTCACCACCGCCTCGGACGTGAGCCATGGCGATCACCCATCCTCGTTCAAGGAGACTGAGGTGCTCGAGCTCGAAATCCGCCTCCAAGTTGTTTCCGTAGGCGCCGTACCCCATGAGAAGCGTCGGGTTGTGGGCATTTCGGTTCAAATCACGGCGGTGGATCAGCGTGAGCGGCACTTGGACACCTCCTTGGCTGGTCACGAACTCTCTTTTACACACAAACCGATCAACGTCCAGCGCAGTCGACACGATCTCCTTCTCCATGCGTCTCGCCTTGGTCTTTGGGCCCTTTGGCTTTGGATTGCGCTGCCGCTGGTGCTCTTCAGACACGCGTGTCTCCTTGAGAACACTGAGCTCTCGCGTCTCGAGGTCGTAGTCGTAGACAATCTCGGGTACCAGCGGCGTGGAGATGGAGAATCGAAGCTTAGGGATCTTGTACTCGCGGTTTACGCCGGGCGTGATGCGGCAAAGCGCGTGCTGCTCTGGCAACGGCACGACGTGGAAGTCGTTCACAGGATCATCAAGACTGCACACGCGGATGCGTGGAACACTCTGCACACGCTCGTAGATCACCAGGAACTTTTCGAACAGGTCGACATCCTCGACCTTGACGTCAGTTTTCTCCGGTAGAAGCGTGCGCCAGTCTAGATGCAACGGCGGATCGTCGCACACGGCGATCTTGTAGTTGACAGCGGCGTCGGCGTTCGTGACGATGAAGAAGCGGCCGCCCGCGTGGTCGGCAAAGTACGACGTGTGCGGCTCGCGCCTGCGAAGCAGCACGGGCTCGACAGTCTGAGCCGCCTGACTCTCACCGCAGGGCAGTGCGTAGATCTCCGAGGCGTTCTTCGAGTTGCAGTTGATGAGCACGAACGCGTTGTCCTTGGTCGAGGACACGTCCACAAAGACCGCCTCGTCCAGCTCCTCGTAGACCTAGTTAACAAGTGAGACCGCCATGAATAACTGAGACCGTGAGCCGCAGAACCACACAACTAACTGCATAAATACCTTGTCAAGCTGCTGAGCGTGGAGATCGTATCGGTACACGGCGTGGGGGCGGCGCTGGTGGTCGACGCTCGTGAAGTAGAACGCGTGGTCGTTACACCACTCGACATTACGGACCTGGCCCAAGTGTTCCAGCACCTGGAGCTCTTCCGCTGCGGATCTCGAGCCGAATCCGAACAGCGATGTGTTCTGCTCACTGCTGAAGCGTCTCAGCACGGCACGGTACTCCTCATGGGTGTTCTCCTGCACCAGCAGCATGCTCTTCTCGTCCGGAGAGATCTTCATGGCCACAACAAAGTGGAAGTCCTGGTGGAGCATCGGGTCCTGGTTCTGGTCCAGCACGACCTCTTCCGACGCGCTGCCGTCGCGGCGTCTGCGGTAGTACACTGGGAAGTTCTCCCCTGGGCTCTGGCGCATGTAATACTCGTAGGATCCGATGCATTCGGGGATGGAGGCGTCCTCGTGAGGTAGACGACGGCGGAATTCCTGGTAGAAAGCCCTCTCTATCTTCCGGAAGCGAGGCTTGGCCAGCGTCTTGGACAGGTACGACGCCTCTTGCTGGTGGCAACCAGAGCGTCAGGAATGCAATGCATATTCACGTTAGTATGAGTGGGGATCACCGACCTGGAGGAACTGGTGGAGCTTCCTGCCCTCGGGGTCTTTCATCCACAGCTCATCTTCCGGACGAGTTGGGATTCCTCTGGACGAGCTGAATGAAGCCGTTGAGCCGGGCCCGCTGGACAGCGACTGCGCCACGCGGTGTCCTAAAGAACTGCCTCTCGTGGAGGGACGCCGCGCCTGCAGATGGCGGATCCCAGTCACGCGCAGTGACCTCATGGAGCTCATCCAGGTGTCCGGATCTGGCGCATTTTCCTGGTGTGGCCATCCATCACGGGCATTTTCAGCCAATCAGAAGACAGTCGTACTTAATATGATTTCGTACTTAGTAGGATCATCGGATATCATCACCGCACGAGTGAGCGGGTACTGTACCATGGATTGGGTACACGAGCCTGCATTACAGCCGCGGCTCTCTCTTTGTGAGTCAGTGCGGCCACAATCAGGCCAACTTCGCGTCGCAGAGGAGCGGAGAGAGCAGCGGAGCGGAGCGGAGGGGAGAACAAAGCAGCGTTTGTTCCGGCCGTGAACCCACCCCGAGACCGATCCCCCCAGAGCAGTTTGCCGGACGGAACACGTCGCGCGGAGCAGAACCGAAAACAGATCCGTCCGTCCATCAATCAATCACAATGGAGGGCGTGCGCGTACGTTTGATGTTGCTTTGTGATGTTTTCGCGTTGCCGACTGATTTGTCCGATTGATGAATCTGACTGTGGGTGCGAATATGGGGATGACGCTGTAGGTGTATGTGCCTGACGTCGAGCACGTGTGGCTGCCGGCCGTGATCACGCAGAGCAGCGACGAAGGCGCGCGCGTGGTCGTGCGTCTGGACAAGGTCGTGGGTCCTCAGGACTCCTCGGTGCTGAACGCTGAGCCCGTGGAGAGAGAGCTCGCGTCGGTCGCTGGCTCGGAGCGAGTGATCTCTCTGGACGACCCGCTGGTGTCCAAGGCGCTGGTGTCGCGCCACACGAGCGTCTCGAACAACAATGGATCGCAGGCGGCGGCCGCCAAGGCCACGGCGTCGTCGCTTCCACTGCAGAACGCCAGCGACAGCGGCAAGAGCGCCACTGGCTTCGAGGACATGATCACCATCGACAACCTCCACGAGGCATCCATCCTGCACAACCTGCGTCGGCGATTCTTCCACAAGCTTCCTTGTACGTAACTGTCTGTCTGTTTGATTGATGGATGGTCTCGTCAATTGATTGATGATTGTTTTTGATTGATGGTCATGGTATCAGATACCTACACGGGGAAGATCTGTATCGCCGTGAACCCGTACCAGTGGCTCAACCTGTACGACAAGGCCATCATGGCGCAGTTCCGCGACGGCTCGCGCGACGGCAAGGCGCCGCACGTGTACGCCGTGTCCATGGAGGCGTTCTCCAGCATGCGCTCCAAGCACGAGAACCAGTCGATCCTGGTCTCGGGTGAGTCGGGCGCCGGCAAGACTGAGACCACGAAGATCGTGATGAGCCACTTGGCGTCGCTGGCTGAGAACTCCAACTCCAAGGTCATCCAGCAGATCATCCAGGCCAACCCGCTGCTCGAGTCCTTCGGTAACGCCAAGACTGTACGCAACGACAACTCGTCGCGCTTCGGAAAGTTCACGGAGCTCCAGTTTGGCAGCGACGGTAAGCTCATCGGCGCGTTCTCGCGCACGTACTTGCTCGAGAAGTCGCGCGTGACCACGCAGGCTGACGGCGAACGCAACTTCCACATCTTCTACCAGCTGCTCAAGCAGCGCACGCAGTTCCCGGAGCTCGAGCTCACGGCGTTTGATGTGTTCCAGTACGTCTCGGGAAGCTCCAAGCACGAGAACGCGGTCGTGATGGACGAAGAAGGAGATCTGAACAAGACGTGCGAGGCGCTCGAGCTCGTGGGCATTGACCGCTCGCTGCAGAAGGAGATCTTCCAGATCCTCGCGGGTATCTTGCACCTCGGAGAGACCAAGTTCTCGGTGCGGAACGGAGACGTGGACGCCTCGCAGATTGTCGACATGAAGCCATTTGAGACCGTGTGCCGACTGCTAGGCGTCGAAGTCGATGCGCTTGAGCGTGCGATCTGCAACCGCAATGTCCACGTTGGCCGCGAGGTCATCCTGAAGCCCATGACCCGCGACCAGGCCACGGACTGTCGTGATGCGCTGGCCAAGAGCCTGTACTCGAAGCTCTTCTTGTGGCTCGTGGAGCAGATCAACCAGACCATCGGTGTCAAGACCAACGCCGCGGCGTCTTTCATTGGTATCTTGGATATCTTCGGCTTCGAGCACTTCGAGAAGAACTCGTTCGAGCAGTTCTGCATCAACTACGCCAACGAAAAGCTCCAGCAAAAGTTCGTCCAGGACGTGCTCAAGACCGTGCAGCTCGAGTATGAGGAGGAACACATTTCGTGGTCCCACATCCAGTTTGCGGACAACCAGGACGTGCTCAACCTCATCGAAGGCCGTCTTGGTGTGATCAGCTTCCTGAACGAAGAGAGTCTGCTCGCGACCGGTACGGACGCGGCCTTTGCCAGCAAGCTTGGTGCTGTCATGGAGAACAACCCGCTGCTCGAGACGCCGCGTCTGAACCAGTGCGCCTTCACGATTTACCACTACGCCGGCAAGGTCACGTACGACGCCAACGGCTTCCTCGACAAGCACCGTGACGCGATCCTGCCTGACATCAAGCAGTGTATGAGCACGTCGAAGCTGCAGATCCTGTCGCAGACGTTCCAGGAAGATGCCGTCGTTGGCCCCACAGGTGGAAGCCTGTCGCGTACGGCGAGCCGCAAGAAGATCCAGGCACAGCCCAAGCGATCGACCGTCGGCTCCCAGTTCAAGGAGAGTCTGTCGCAGCTGATGGAAAAGATCAACCTCACGGAGGTCCATTACGTGCGTTGTCTGAAGCCCAACAGCGGCAAGAGTGCGAACGCGTTCTCCCACAGCGACATCGTGAACCAGTTGCGTTGCGCCGGTGTGATTGAGGCCATCCGTGTGTCCCGTAGCGCGTACCCTAGCCGAATCCCGCACGCTGAGTGTCTGAAGAAGTTCGGTATGCTTGCCAGCGGTGAGACTGAGGTGTTCCCACCGTCGCTCGTCGACTCGGACAGTGACTCGGACCTCGTGCGTGCGCAGTGCGAAGACGTCATGGCCAAGCTCATGCCAGGACGCAAGGTCACGGACTACCAGGTCGGTTTCACGCGTGTCTACTTCCGTGAAGGTGTGCTTGAAAACCTCGAGTCGATGCGTGCACTGGCGCTGCGCAAGTACGCAATCGTCTTGCAGAAGAACGCGCGTCGCTTCGTGTTGCGTCGTCGATACCTGCAGCTCAAGAAGTCGACCGTGATCGTGCAGCAGTACTGGCGCCGCTACGCGGCTCGCAAGCGCTTCCTGCAGGTCAAGCATGGCGTGGTCAAGCTGCAGGCTCGTGTGCGTGGTCAGGCTGCTCGCAAGCAGTTCCGTGTGATGAAGCTCGACCACTACATCATCCGTTTCCAGGCGATCTGCCGCGCGTTCATCCAACGCCGAAAGTACCTCAAGGTGATCAAGGCCGTGAAGAAGATTCAGAGCTTTTCTCGCTTCACGCTGCTGCGTATGGTGTTCCTGAAGAAGATGGAGAAGGAGAAGAAGTACAAGGCGCTCGGCTCCAAGGTCGCTCGTTTGCAGATGAAGCTGGACCAGAAACAAACCGTCACCAAGTCGTCTTCGACGGGTGTAGCTGCCAAGGCCCGCAGTGGAAGCGTGCTCGACGCCCAAGGCAGCGGCTCGTTTTCGGCGGCGAACGGATCGCGACCTTCGATGTACAGCACTCGCAACAGCGGCGCCAGCCAGAACGGTATCTTGGACGAGAGTAACGAGGTTATCACGGCCCTGCACGAAGAGAACGAGCGTCTGCGCCAACAGCTCGACCAGCAGGAGGATGAAGTCCAGAAGCTGAAGGCTGAGATCCGCACGCTCCGCAACTGGCAAAAGTCCAAGGAAGTCGACGAGAAGGTCCAGAAGATGGCGCACCGTGACCAGGAAAGCAAGGACCTGACGTTCCTGTACGCGTTGGAGACCGAGTACGAGAAGCTGCGTGCGTTTGTGTGCGAGAACATGGGTCTGCCAGGCGACACGGGCACCATCATGACGCCAGTGCCAGCCGCACCTCCATCTGTCAACGGCGGAGGCTCCAACTCGCCTCCTCCTGCCCCTCCGTCGCGTCCAGGACTGGCCCCTGCCCCGTCGGATCGCACGTTGGCCGTCACTGCTTCCGCTGCTGCGGCTGCGAGTGGCCAGCCCGAGCACAAGGTCACCGAGGCGCAGCAGGTGCTGCTGAAGAGCGCGGCGCGTCTCAGCAGCGCTCGCTCCAAGGTCACGACCAAGGGCTCGGCTCGCCGCGTCAAGGACCATTGGGAGGAGATCCGCAACTACCCACCGCCGATGCACTACTCGCTGGGCTCGGTGCCATGGAAGCGGCTGCTCACTGATTGGGCCCAGGGCAACCCGAAGAAGCTCGACTACATGACGCGATGGCTCAAGAATGTGCTGGACGGCGGGCCGATCGTATCGGATACCTTCCCGATGGGTGTCGAACTCAAGTACGTGACGCCGATGATGCTCGATGGCTTCATGCAGCTTGTGATCCCGAAGCTTGCAGAGCGACCGGACATCCAGGTCCACGTCCACACGAAGGAGTTCATCGGTACCAGTATGCGCATCACGCTGTCGTCGCTTGAAGGCCCGTCCGCGTCCGGCCGTGGTGGTGGCGCGTCGGCGCCTTTGCGTTCCCCTGAGCACGACGACTTCCAGCGCCTCTCGATCCTCGCAAACCAGAGCCCGTTGACCAGTCGGTACTCATCGTCGTCCACTGCCAGCCTGTCGGAGCCGTCGACCCCGAACACGTCCGTGTCGTCCTCCGGTAGCCACCGACCGAGCGGAGGCTTCTTCCGCTCGAGCCGAACCAGCACGAGAGAGGACACAAACCGCGGATCCTTTTTCCATTCGCGAAAGTAATCTTGAAGGTACGGAGTGAGTCATGAAGGAGTGAGTCGCTATGAAGTAGTGAGGGAAGACAGAGAAGGAAGGAATTCCTCGATCCACGGAGAAGAGTGATGTAGGCAGTATACGGGAAAGCCAAGTAGTTCAGTAGTGAATACATCTTCATGTTCAAGATCAAAGCAACGGGTCCAGTAGCTGGCGTACTCTCCCCACGCATACAGCTCAGCTACGCACGATGGCAAACTCGTCCGCGACGGTGTCCGAGTCCGTGGCCACGAACTTCCACTTCAGCGAGGTACGCGAGACCTCGACAAGCGAGATGCCGTAGTGCTTGTTGTCCACCACAGCGTTCCACGCCACTGGGGTCTCCTTGCTCGAGTCGTGGCCCTCCGTGTTGCCACCAGCTCCAGTCACGAGATACACTGGCGCCTTCGGGTTGGTGTACGTCTTCTTGTCGGCTGAGACGCCGTCGGTCACGGCTTTGCCCTCCTTGATGGGCAGCTGACGCTCGTACATGTGCACGTGGCCGGCCAGCACGATGTCCACGTTGTACTTGATGAACAGCGCCTCGAAGGCTTTCTGCGTGTTCTTGGTCTCCTTGGTCGGGTTGCCGTCGCTATCACACGACGTGCGAGTGTACATGGCACGGTGCATGCTCACCACCAGCCACGGCGTGTTGACTCGGTTCGCATCAGCCTTCTTCAAGTCAGCTTCAAGCCACGCGAGCTGGTCTCCGAATTGGCCGTACTTACGGCCTGTGACCGAGTTCTTGGGCGCGTTCGTGTAGTCCGTCTCGGACGAGATGGACGTGAAATGGATCGGGCCGTGGTCGAACGCGTACCACATATTCTGGACGCCACCGCTCTCGTTCGACGGCATGCGGAAGCGCGCGTTGTAGGCCGTGTAGTTGCCCAGTTGGTCCTTCTTCTTGCTCGACAGGAAGCACGACGGCGAGTGGCACTCGGCCTCGTGGTTGCCCACTGAGACCATGTACGGCACGGTCTTCATGGTCGGCGCGAGCGAGTTCATCCAGCGGTTATAGGTCTCTTCATAGTAAAAGCCGATGAGCTCGTCGGCCGAGAGCCACGCGTTGTCGGCGTACGAGATGTCGCCGATGTGGAAGATGAAGTCCACCTTGCCCGGCAGCTTCGCGTTCACGTAGTCCAGCGTCGCGTTGGCGTTCGCGTCCACGCCAAGGTCTCCGTACACCGCGATCGTGAAGGTCTCATCGCCAGTCGTCGACGGGGCCCTCGCCGTCGTGAACGCACTCACGTCGCTCTGGAACTCGGCCACAGCCTGGGACCCGACTTTGTAGAAGTACTTGGTACCAGGCGTGAGACCCGTGACGGTCGCGTGGTGGCTGTACAAGTGGTACTTGTCCTCCTGGTAGTACGTCTTGATCTGGATCGTGACGTCCTTGTCCACGAGCTTGAGAGCCGAGGCGCTGGCGCCGATCCACACGGCCGCGTCGTCCAGCGGCGCGTACGTGGTCCACGACAGCGTCATGCCCGTGCCGGCAGAGGCTCCGGCGTAGGCCAAATGGAGCTGCTGAGGCACTTTGCTGAACTTGTCGGGCACGAGGCGACACGCCTGGCTGAAGGTCACGTCTCCGAACTGGAACTGGTACGAGCAGAAGGCCGCCGGCGTGCAGCTCTTGGTGGTCCAGTCGAACGTGCACGCGTGGTCATCCAGACTGGCGGGGTACGCGGTCGTAGCGTCGCCTGTAGCCGCCGAGATGAAGAGATGGCGCGAGGCGTGCACGGTCTCCATATCGGAGACCATGAGGGCCAACAACCCAGTGAGTAGGAGAGACCGGACCATATTCCCGTTATACGACAGCGGGAGAATGGGAATTTGACTAGCCGCAGAACGGGAATTCGCAGAGACACCGCCAGTTTAGCGGAGACCGTGACGGGGAGGCAGGAGGCGCACGAGCGGAGACGCAGCCGTCGATGGAAGGCTGCGTTCTGGGAGAAACCAGCGGAGAGTTCAGCAACTGAACATGCGCGTCATGACCCACAACACAAACCAACAGAGAAACAGCAGGACCGAAGCGGGATGGGGGAGACTCGCCAAACTCGATTCCGGCGATATTCCCAATATTTCGGTCAAATAACGTGATTTTGGCCAATCGTATACCGTGATTTGCACTTGCCAAAAGTGTTTGCTCAATGGGTGAACCGTCAAAAGTAATCACCTGGCCCATCTCAAGAGAGCATTCCTGCTTTTTAGTTTTTCTTTCCTAAATAGTTCGTTACGACGGACTCAATAATTCAGTCTACAATCTACCTTGTTTTGGGAAATGGCTACATGGGCTCTTCCCAAAACAAGGTGAGACCGTGAAAAGGAGCCGCTGGACGATTCTACGGCTCCGTGGCCATGCGCTTCCACATGCTTGTGGCTCGTGGCTCTTGGCGGCACCAGGTCGCTTGTGTCGACGGCTGAGCGTGGAGTCGGAGAACAGCTTGGCTCATGCAGAGGCACGGACTCCTCCACAGTGACCGAGATGAGAGGCCTCGCAGATCCCATGCCAGTGCCGCATTTGGCTTCCACAACACAGGTGCTGATAAATTGTTTTGTAACATGCGTCTCTCTTCATGCGTCGTGCTATTAGTGCTGCTTGGAGTCTCCACGCTTCGATCAAGCGCCGTTGGTGACGCTCCTGCTGTCGCATTGGATGACAAGGACTGCAAATACAGCTTCTCCAGTCTCTCGTGCGTGCCCGAGGACTCGTGCCGCTACCTCTACCGCCTCGGCGACCTCACGCCGAGTCAATCATGTCGCCTGGCGACTGCCGTCGTCGGTCTCATCCCACAGCAGGTCCACACGGCGTTTGCCGGTGCCACCGCTGGCTCGGGAATGACCATCTCCTGGGCCACGTACTCGCAGCTCAGCGATCCGGCCGTGTGGGTCGGCGCCAGTGCCACGACGCTCAAGCTGTCGACGGCGGCCGTGTCGGTCAAGTCGTACTACTCGGACGACAAGTACTCTCTGTTCAACTACCACGCGACG
>JAADVL010000441.1:0-26425 GCA_023334995.1 Pythium sukuiense
GTCGAAGCGAGGCTAGTGCTGTGTGCTGCTCCCACACGCAGCTCCGCTAGCCAGTCGACTGCCGCCTTCCGCGACGAGCGTGCCTTCCGACGCTCCTCGCCACTGCATGTAAAAGAACCAACGAAAAAGAACGAAAAGGACAAAAAGAACGAAAAGAACGAAAAGAACGAAAAGAAAAGAACAAAAAGAACAAAAAGAACAAAAAGAACAAAAAGAACAAAAAGAACAAAAAGAACAAAAAGAACGAAAAAGAACGAAAAGAACGAAAGAACGAAAAGAACGAAGTAGGTAGGACCACCAGAAACTCGAAAGCCAAAACATTTAGCATCATCCGGCTCTTGCTGGTCGGAAGTCGGTGTTGGATATGATCTCTCGGTCCCGTCATGTTATGTTATCGAAGCATACTCTCCCCATCCATCGACAAGCAGTCGGCCAGCATCTTCATGAAGACGGACGCCTGGGCATCACGGCCGGCTGTGGCAGCGGTGGCATCATGCTTCTCGCCTTGGCAAGGCGTTCAGCCAGCAAGTCAGCCCCGCCTCCGCCCAGCACCTGTGCTGCTGACCCGACGCCTGCGACCTTCAGTCCAAGGCGGTCCACGCTCACAGTGCGAGCACACCGACTGCAGAATTCGACCAGCGCCTTGGCCATTTGGTCCGGGCAGTCCTCTTGGATCGCGTGGCCTGCGCCATACAGAAGCCGCAGCTCGAACTTGCCCATCATTTGGCCTCGCATCAGCGCTGTATCTAGTCGATCCGACCCGGCCAACACGAGGATCTTGGCGGTCTTGAGTGAGAGGAACTGCTCCGAGAGTCCAACGAACCAGTCGCGCCAGAAAGGTGCGCTGTGCTTGAGGTCCGTGCGCCACGTGAACTTGCCGTCTGCTCGCTGGACCAATTGAGAGGGTACGCTCACGGCTGCAGCTTCGGCGTTACGCACAGTCCCGGAGTACAGCGACCATTGTACAGCCTCATCCACGGACGCGAAGCTTTGCGGTCGCTTGGCGAGGATGCGATGCATGTGCTCAAGTGACGCCACAGCAGTGCCTTCGACTACATCGACCACCATGACGCCTACAAGCGACGCCACCTTCTCCGTCGCAGCCACGCGAACAGCCACAGCACCGCCCAGACTACATTGTTGCATGCGTCACCACAGCATTTAGCCCAGTTCTGTAGTCATTAGAATCCAAACGGCCAGTTACAGTACCTGTGGCCGGCGAGAATGGTCTGCGGCTTCTCATTCGGGTCCGCAGTCTCATCGACGGGCGGTAAAATGCACTCGAGCACTTCGACGACGTCCTGTACGAGTGTGCCGATGGACAAATCGTCGTCGTTGGTAGTCATGGTCTTCCCTGTGGCAGAAATCACGTGAGTGAAATACTCGATAGCGTCAGCGACGTCGTCACGACTCACCGTGACCGCGGAAGTCGATGGTGTGGACTGTGAACGCGTCCTTGAGGAACGCCTACAGCCACAATGTCAGTCCATTTGGTCCCACCAAGCAGTCGATACGACCATAAGCAACGTACTGTGGTAAGGCACCACGTCATGGACGAGTAGCCGCCGCCGTGGAGCAGTACGATGTGCGGGCCTTGTGAGCCGGCGCGATACGTTCGGAAGACCTGCCGGAGACAAGCCACCACGGGCGGTCAGAACCTCAAACACACGTGTAGGAGGAAAGAACGAACTCACGTCTCCATTAGACAGCTTCACATCCTCCTTCGAGTCGAAGTATTGACGCCAGACGTCGTCGTCGTTCGCCGCTGTCGCCGCCATTTTCGAGCAAATGTGGATCTGCTCACTGAACTGGTGACAATGCCATGATGAAGTAGAGCCCTCTATTCGAGTGATCAGTGTTCCATCCAATCATATGTATCTGAACGCCTAATTGTATCCAATCAGAGAAGATTCTTTATCCAGCTTCCGAGATTTAACGTGTGATGGAGTGGGAGAGGAGTTCATCCGGCGACACCTCTCGAGGAGCTCTCTGTGACAGAAGCCATGGCCAGTCAGAGTGCACTTTCCTGGCTGAGAAGCCTGCCGACCGACTGTTGCGATCGATTTTGAGAGAAGCGCCTCGCGAAAGAGAGCGCAGTGCGAATACTACTCGCACCACTGAGACTGACTGCCTGCCGCCTTTCTCTCCAGTCCCAATCCGAGCGACGACTGCCACTTCAGTACCCACGACCACACGCAAGAACTGCAGTACCCAACGATGGCCGCCGCCACTCACACACACCCTGCGCACGCGAGCCCAGCGCTTGACGAGCACGAGGCAAGCGCCACGAGCTCTTTCCTCGGTAGCCCCCACGAGCGCGCGTACGGCACCTTCGAGGTCTCGCTCATCGAAGTCGAGTCGGACGCTGAACAACAGCCGCTCAAGGCATCGGAGACTGCGGATTTCGATGCGCAGGATGGAGTCGCTACGCACGGCTGCAGTGGCGACTGTTGTGCGATCGTCAGCTTCCTGTGGCTGCCATTCCGCCTCTCGACGTACGAGACCCTCGCGTTCCACATCACCAACGCGCTCTTCGCCATCGCCGCGTCTGTGTGGACAGTGCTCTTCTACGCTGTCAAGCTCCTTGTGACGTCGATTACCGAGTGGACGCCTTTCTTCCGTCGCCTGGAAGCGACTTCGCTTCGCGTGCTTCTTCATGCAGACGCCGCGCTGTTCAACTCCGTGTGCCCGCGAGCCGAAAGGATCATGGTGTTCAGCTCTTCGACCAGCACACGCAACGAGAACAGCGTCTACGGGTACTACGCGCAGCTGTACTTCGGTGTGGCCAAACTCCTGTGCAGTGCGATCCCAGGCGCGATTGCGGCCGCTGCGTTCGTGTGGACGATCCGCAACTTCTTCGTCGTGCTGCTTTCATCTCCATCGGAAAGTGCAGGCTCCAAGGCACTGGTGGAGAAAGACGTGCTGCTTTTGCTGGCGCTTGTCGCCGTGTACGCCGCCGCAGCGCTCACGAAGGCTTTCGCTACCATCTCGCGCCACACCACGGTTTTCTTCTGCGCCGAGCACCTGCTCTACTCGTCAATGTGATGCAGCACACCCCCATTCGTCCGCGACCCTCGTAGCTCCATTTTGATTTGGGTCGTCGGAAGTGTATTGATACAAGATAACCCGTAGTAGAAACGTTTCTAACGTGATGAGCTATACCCTAGAATTAACTGAAACGCGTTGGAGATCATGGCGAGTTAATGTTCGAAAAGGGGGCTGCGGTGTTTTCTGTTGCTGGCGCTGGACGTTGTGTTTGTTGTGTGGGAAGATCGAGCCATCGCGCGTAACCAGCGTGAAAATGACCGTGAAGACGCTCATCAGCGAGGCGCTGCTGCATCAATGGACCGACCAGGGAAGCAGCACTGTGTACGTATGCCAACTACAGACACTGGCGCTTCGTCTGCCGCTCTTCCGACCCCCTGAGGCGCTCTGCTGACGCCACTACGACGTGTTGTTTCCACCAGACGATCGCTGCTTGAGACGGCATTGAAGGCCCTCGGCTCCACTGCGGACGCGTCCAGTATTAAAACACAGGAGCAGCCCACGCTGTACCGACTACTCTACGAGCTGCTGTGGATCGTACTGCAGGCCAAGGCCTCGCGCCAGGACGTGCTCACGCTGCTCAACGACGTCGACTTGGCCAAGTCTCCGGCCGCATGCGACGTGCTCATCGATCTGCTGTGGGTTGTCGGCAATGAAGTCGAAGCCAAGGAGACAGGGCGCGAGCGCTACAGCTCGTCCGAGTGGCAGGCGCTCACGCGCTTCGTGCGCGAGCTCGCGGTACGTGTTTGGTGGCGTTTTGGTGGCGTTTTGTTGGCGTTTTGTTGGCGTTTTGTTGGAAAACTCACGTGGAATTTGTTGGCGATCCCTCAGGATGAAGAGATCGTGCCTGCGTTGAGTCTCAAGTCGGCGCTGGAGGGCGACCTACTGCACCACGCAGGCCTGCTGACGGAGCCGGCGGTCATGAACAAGAAGCTCGTGCGTGTCAACACCAAGACGTACTACACGCAGGTCAAGTTTAATCTGCTGCGCGAAGAGAGCGAGGGTTTTGCCAAAGTGCTATCGCTGCTGCACACGGGCGTGTCCAAGCACCAGCTACAGGCGACCAAGACCGATCTCACGGCGCTCATCGGATACTTCGATCTGGACGCCAACCGCGTGCTCGATCTGGCGCTCGACGCCTACGAGATGCAGCCACAGAACGACGGCTTCGCAGAGCTGCTGACCCTGTTCAAGCGCGACAACATCCCGCACGTGCTCGGCTTCAAGTTCCAGTTCTACAAGCGCGAGCTCAACGACGGGCTACTCACTCCCAAGAGCCTCTACCGCCTCGCAGCGACGCTGATCGACAAGAAGGTCGTGGACATGGACGCGCTGATGCCACATCTCTCGCCTAGCAAGGAAGAAACCGTCCAACTGGCGCTGGAGAAGGCTAAGGAGCTGGAGAAGGCCGCCAAGGCATTCGGAAAGGTGAACCTCGGATCGAAGGCGGCGGCGGACGATGCGGCTGCAGACGCGGATAAGGCGGAGCTCGACGCTGCTGCGGCAGCCAAGAAGAAGGAAGATAACCAGGTGCTGGGTCTTATCATGGGTATGCTCGACGTCGGCGCTCACGACCGCGCGTTCGAGATGATCAAGTGGTTCAAGGAACGCGGCATCGACGCACTGACGCACGAGCCGTTGATGACGCAAATGTGTGTGTACGTGCACTCGCTGTTGAACGAACTGTACGAGCCACGCTCGTTGAAGCACATGCAGCTCACGGCCCCTTCGGTAACGGCGACGACAACCAAGACGAAGACAATTGCACCGTCCAGTCCAAGAAAAGCGACGTCGACAGTCACGGCGCTCACCTCATCCACAGACTGGCTTGAGTCTTTGCTGACTGTTCTCTCAGTTCTTGGTGGCAATCTTCACAACGATTCACTGCTGTTCACCAAGATCCTGCGCGTCATCACGCACCAACTCAACGAAGCTTCCAAGGAACCGGATACCAAGCAGTCTGTTCGAGACCGCGTCAAGGACTTCATGATCCAGTCGCTTCTGCCAGCGCTGTCGCTGCAGTCGTGCAACCCGAGTACTGTTTTCGACATGTGGGAGCTTCTCAAGACGTATCCGTTCGATGAGCGGTATCGTTTGTACCAGCAGTGGGAGAGTCTGTACACGTCGAGTCCGGCAATGCAGCTCGTGGAAGCACAGTGCGTCCAGAACACTCGCAAGATCATGCGTCGACTCACCGCGGACCGTGCCAAGCCATCGGCGCGCAGCCTCACGCACATCGCACACGCAAACCCGTTGGTCGTCTTCCGGACGATGCTTCGCCAGATCCAGTCGTACGACAACCTCATCCAGCCAGTGGTCGAGTCGCTCAAGTTCATCACGCCCATGGGTATGGACGTTTTGTCATTCGTGCTCGTGAGTGAGCTTTCGATGTCGCGAAAGTCCATGAAGGCCGATGGCACCAACATCTCGCTGTGGCTCGTGTCGCTGGCGAATTTCTCGGGCAGCTTTTATCGCCGATACCCGAATGTCGAGCTCGGTGGACTGTTGCAGTATCTGATTAAGCGGCTGGAGAATTGGGAGTCGGTTGACCTCGTGGTGCTGAGTGAACTCCTTTCGAAGATGGGATCGTGCATCACGTTCGAAGATATCTCCGCCAGTCAGCTCGAAGCGCACGCCGGTGGTCCACATTTGTGGCAGGAACCGAGCGACCCGAAGCTTATGAATCGTCGAGCGATCCCACGCCTGCGCGAGGCTCTTATCAAGCGCAACTTGGCGCTGCCCCTGTGCTTGTTGATTTGTCAAGTGCGCAGCAAGATGGAGAACCAGGAAGATTCGTCGCTCAACCACCTGAAGCTGCTTGGTCGCATGTCCGATACGTCGCAGATGACGCTGAGTCAACTCCTGCAGTTCCTGAATGGCGTCGTGGATCCTGCTGTCTACACTAAGATGCTTCCGTCCGTGAGCGAGCTCGTGCAAGATTACCACATCCTTCCTGAACTCGCAATGACGGTTTGTCGCCCTGCGATTCGTTTCCACGATCCGATCCTCAGCAAGGCCCCGCGTGGCGTGAATTCGACGTCGTCTTCGTCCAGTGCACCTGACGCGAGTGATAGTGATGCGAAGTCGTGGAATATGCAATCCAGTGATCTTCTCGAAGACGTTGGACGCGCGGTCACATCGGTCTCGGCGTCGAAGGAGCCATTTACGGGAATGACGAAGGACTTCTTCGTGACCTTCTGGAGCATGACCCTGTACGATATCCACGTGCCGTTTCCGCAGTACGAGGCTGAAATCAGTCGCTTGCGCGCGTCGCTCAACTCGGCCCAAAACGCGAACGCCAATATGACGCCGACCGAGCGCAAAAACCTGAAGAATGCGACCACCGTGACGATCGACAAGTTGATCAACGAGCAGAAAGACCAAGTCACGCATCGCAAGCGTGTCTTCGAGCTGCTGGAGACCAAGAAAAAGTCCTTCTTCCTCAAAGAGGATCCACAGAGTCAGACAGCCGTGAACGAGGTACTTCAGAAGTGTATCATCCCGCGAGCGTTGTTGTCTCCGGAAGACGCTCTCTTCTGCGCCAAGTTCATGGGACGCATGCACCACATCAACACACCGGCGTTCAGCACCCTTCAGTACTACAACAAGACGGTGCTCCTGCTCCCATCTATCGTGCTTTGTGTGACCGAGCGAGAAGCCGGAAACTTCGGAATCTTCTTGAAGGAGTCCATGGGGCTGCTCTACCGATGGAACCAGAGCAGCGTGACGTACGACGAAGAGGCGGTCCATGGCAAGACCGGCTTCAGTATGGACTTGGCGAATCCGACCAATATTCTCCCCCACCGCCACTTCAAGTCGATGTACGCCAAGTGCCATCGCTCGATGGTGCATCTCTACTCGAAGACGCTGGCAAGCGACGAGTACATGTCGATCCGAAACTCCCTGATCGTGCTGACCAAGCTGATCGACGTGTTCCCGTCGGGCAAAACTGCCGCTGAGTGTTTGATCGAAGTCGTGGAGCCGCTTACGCAAGAAACGCGAGAGGATATCAAGATTATGGCGCGTCGTTACTCCGCACTTCTGAACAAACGCAAGACAACGCTAGTGGACGACAAGATGCTTGCTGTTGGTTTGAATCCGCCGCAGAAAAAGGCCCCAGTTGAGCCGAAAATAGTGGAGGAGAATCCGGAGGACGGCGAATCTGGTCAAGAAAAAGACACTTCCGATCGAGAGTCAGTGAGTCGCGAGTCGCGCGAGCGTGGACGCAGTAGCACAGCTCGTGACGGTGGTAGACGTGGTGGTGATAATGGATCGTCGTCGCGTGAAGATCGTGCTCGAGGGGATCGTCGTGGCGCTAGCAACTCTCGTGATGACGCCATGGAAACAGGCGAAGTGAAGGGTGAGGGCAGCGGAAACAAGGACCGAGGCGGCCGCAGCGAGCGAGAATCGGGGCTTAAGCGACGGGATTCCATGCGCGCAGACGACCGCTCTGTGGGTAACGTCGGCGACGGAAGAGATGGAGGGAAGCGTGATCAGCGACGCGGCGGGGCGAACGACCGTGACTCAGGTTCTCAGAAGGGATCGAGGCAGCAGGAGAGTGATCGTGGACGTACGACACCAACTTCGGAGGTGACTGAAAAGCGAGAGGATGGAGGTTCCCGTGAGCCACAACAGCGTCGTAGCCGCAGTCGATCAGCTGAGCGCCGAGCCAACAAAAACCGAGACCGTGAACGAGAGCGCGAGCGTGAGCGCCAGAAGGACAACAAGGACGGGAAGAGCTTCAAGGACGCCAAGGACGGCAAGGAGGTGAAGGAGGTGAAGGATGCGAAGGATAGCAAGCACGCTAAGGAGACGAAGGATATCAAGGATACGAAGATTGTCAAGGATGTCAGGGAAAACAGAGACACCAAGGACTCCAGAGACATCAAGGACACGAAGGATGCTCGAGATGGCAAGGAGACGAAGGATATCCGAGACGCCAAGGACTCAAAGGATACTCGGGAAGTTAAGGACGCCAAGGAATCCAAGGATATCAAGGACGTCCGTGACAGTAAGGAATCTTGGAAGCGAGAAGCCAGCCAGGACGACGGTGTGAAGGAAGACAGTCGCAAGCGCCAGCGTCTCGACACCCCAGAAGCTATTCTCCGTCGGCAATTGACGGAGAAGAAGGATCAGGACCAGCGCAAGTCGGCTGCGACGAGCACTGACGTCAAGGCTCCAGATGCCAAGGTTGAGACTGAGAAGCCGATTCCTCGTCGTGAAGCTCCCACCACGCCATCTGACCGAACCAGCACTCCGACGAATGCCGAGTCGGGCAACGAGCCGGCGCCGAAGAAAATGATCTCACTGGTGTCGTCGTCGCGCAAGCGTGAGCGCGAGCGTGAGGCTGCTGCCGAGAAGGAGAAGGAAGAGTCTGCAGCCCAGCCAGCCAGCGGCCGCGGTGGTGATGATGAAAACGCGGGCCACGACGCTAAGCGCCGTCGTGAAGGAGGATCTGGCGGCGGTAACGGCCGAGACGATGGCGGCAACCGCTCTGGCGGCCGTGGCGGAGACCAGCAGCAGAACCGCCGCAACGCTGACGACCGACGGAAGCAGCAGCAACTGGAGCGTGGCAACGGCGGGAACGCACAGGGCCAAGGCCAGAACCAGTCGAAGCAGAAGGGCGAGGGCGGCCAGCAGCGTGACGGAGGGTGAGTCGATTGGAGAGGACTGTTTTGTGAGGGGTGTGGCGAAAGAGAGACTCACGTTTGTTTTGTGATTGTGAAGGCGCAACAACCGCCCTGAGGGCCAGCGCAACGGCAACGGCGGAGGCGGCAACCGCGAGGGCAACCGCGGAGGAGGCGGACGCGGCAACAACAATGAGCGTCGTCGTGACTCTGGTGGCAACAACAACGGAGACCGTCGTGGAGGTGGCGGCAATGGCGGAGGAGGCAACGGCGGTGGCCGTCGGTAGATCAGGAGATGTTTATGACAATTGTCTCTATAGCCAAGTAGTCTGCGAAAATTACACATATACACATGACCCGCTCGATCCAGAAGCTCAAGTGGCTCGCATTTTGACAGCATCAGAGGAATGGCGACGCGGACGGCGACACGCGCGACGGCGCTGGTGTTCCCTGGGCAGGGAAGCCAGCGCGTGGGTATGGCGAAGGACCTGCTGGAGAATTGGCGCCGTGTGACCAGCGACGTGCTGGAAGAGGCGAGCGAGGCCATCGGCTTCAACCTCCTCAAGCTCATGACTGACGGCCCCCAGGAGCAGCTCACGCAGACGCAGTACGCGCAGCCGGCCATCCTGTCGCACTCGATCGCCGTGCTGCGCATCCTGCAGAAGGAGAAGGACTTCCGCGTGGCGCAGGAGGCCGCGTTCGTGATGGGCCACTCGCTGGGCGAGTACTCGGCGCTCGTGGCGGCTGACGCCTTGCCTTTCGCGGACGCCGTGCAGCTCGTGGTGCGTTTGGCTCACTATTGCCTTTGGATTTTGGTGAACTGACGAAGTGATTTGATGGCGTCACAGCACTTCCGAGGCCAAGCCATGCAGCGTGCGGTGCCTCATGGCGTCGGCGCGATGGCGGCGCTCATGCCAGCGTCTGGAGCGACGGCGAAAGAGATCTGCGCGCTGGCGACGAAGAAGACGGACGGACGTGTGTGCCAGGTGGCCAACTACAACTCGAGCAAGCAGACGGTGATCAGCGGTGCGAAGGAGGCTGTGGACGCGGCCATCGAGATCGCCAAGACTGAGAAGAAAGTGCGTCGCGCGGTGCCGCTGGACGTCAGTGCGCCATTCCACTGCGCGCTTATGGAACCAGCGGCGCAGGAGCTGGTGCTCAAGCTGCAGGAGATGCATGACAACATCAAAGCGCCGAGTGTGCCGGTAGTGTGGAACGTGGAGGCCACGGCCTCGTCGAAGGACGCGGCGGCGATCCGCGAGTCGCTCGTGAGCCAGGTCACGAGCCCCGTGCGCTGGAGCCAGAGTGTGGATTTCTGCCTGGAGAACGGAGTCGAGAGCTTCATGGAGCTGGGCTTCGGCGGCGTATTGACCGGACTCATCAAGCAGCACGCGCCGAAGACGACCGCCTCGTACGTGGAAGCAGTGAACTGTCCTAGTGAAGATGCAGAACTGACGTGGGGTGGTGCATTGGCAGGAGCTGCGGCACGGCGGACGACCTGAAGACCTTTTTGAAGACACCAAGTGAACTGTGAGAGGAAGAATGAAATGGACGCCGAAAGCGATCTACACACTCGTCGTTTGATTTGTTCATTACGTTATCACCTCGCGAGCGTGAGGCCTTGGTGTTCAGCACCACGACCGCGGCGTCGCGAGGGAGCTTTGCTTGATTCGTTGAGCGAGAGAAGCGCTCTAGACGAGCGTTGGTCGCTCACCGATCTCCGTCTAATGATCACCACCACAACCAAAACCATGAGCCACCAGAATCCGCAGTTGCATACAGACCACACTCGCTAACGCACCTTCTCGTATGTGTACTGCGAGGCGATCGGGCCGCTTGGACGCTTGACGACCTTGAACTCGAAGCCCTCGCCCTTGCGCACCGCGTAGGCCTCCGCACTAATCAATTGACCACACACAAGCAGCGTCAGTATCAGCTTCAGTCAAGGCATGCGATGCCCACTTTCAAGCCACAGAAAACGCACCGCGCGAAGACCTCCGAGTCCGTCTCCGGGACGTTCGACAGGCCCAGGTAGAGCACGATGGGGCCGCCCAGCATGCCCAGGTACGCTGAGTACTCCCAGCCCTTGCGCTCGAACACGTGCGTGCCCTATGAGTCAGTGAGGCATCATCAGATCTCTCCCGTTCTAGCTCCTCGCCGAGAGCCGCGACTTCGCACGTACATTGTTGGTGATCATGGCGGTCTCCGGCATGGCCACGTAGGCCTTGCCCGTGCCCATGTTGCGCGCGCCGCGCACATTCAGCGCGCGGAATCCTCGGGTCACAGCTCCGTTCATTTTCGGTCAACGCGTTCGGGCCGGTCTGCTGCCGTTCACAAGATGGGGGCGAGGAGCTATGCAGAAGGGCGACGTGGATCCTCACATACAAATCACAATAATAAAAGGAGGGACGACTTAATATTCCTATGATTGGCTGAAATGAATTGTGAGTATTGCTCAATAGAATGCCGTTAAATCCAAGCACCACCAGAACAAGGCGTCTGATGGCAAATGGACGAGGAGCTACTGGCGGCGCCCGTACGTCGCCATGGCTAGTTTCTCCGAGAAGTGGATGTCCTGCGTGACCAATACGCAGGATTAGGGGCTGGAGGCATTGCGATCATACGAGGGCAGTGTAGACGCACCTTGAACTGTGTGGACGGCAGCGGGTGCACGCTGGCGGGGTCCACGGGCGTGAGCTTCTGGTGGAACTGGAGCGGCGTCTCCATCACACCACGACTGGCCTCGCCGGCGTACTTGATCACGCCCATGGTTTCACTTTCTGCTGGGTTGGTGCGTGGCCGTGCGCGCGCGTACTCCGTCACGTGGAAGAGCGGCTTCGCGATGCCTGGTAGAAGCGGCAGGAGCTGCTCGTAGTGCTGGTGCGCACGCGCGTGGACGAAGAACTGGCACGCCACGACCGTCAGCAGCTCGTTCTTCATGTCCACGCTGCGGCGCGACTCCAGTGCGTTCAGTTCGCTGTTGATGTCGTTAGTGAGCGTCACGAGCGCCGCCTCGGCCGCTGCGACGCGCTGAGCTGCACGCTCGTACTCGGGCGTGGCCTTGCGCTGGCTCTCGGCCGAACGCCGCATCGAGTCGTAGTCCATGAGCTGAGTATGTATCATCACAAGTCAGAGGCTTGTATGGCTAATGATGACCGGAACAGCCACAACGTACACGCTGCTTGAGACCAGCGAGCTGTTTCTGCAAGCCAGCGTTGCTCTTGCGCACGTGCTGCATGGAGCGCCAGACCTGGTCTTGCTGCATCTGATGGGCCGAGTCAAAAACATTGGCACGCAGGGACTGGTGAATCTCCTCCAGGCGAAGCGCGCTCTGAGCGAGGGCTCTACAGTTGAGTCAAGAAGAGTTGGTCATCCGTGCGTCATCGTCATCAATGCAGTATGCGGGCGCGTGAACTCACTTGGTCTGGGTGTAGTCCTCATCTTCCGGTGAGGCTGGAAGCGATCCAATCGATGGTGTTAGGTCTAAAGCTCGGAGATGGATTCTACTAGCAGGAGGCGCGCACCGTCCTGCATCTGGCCTTCGAAGAACGCGGAGAAGCTGTGCATGAGCTGCACGCTGGCCTGCGCATGCGCCTGCGACGTCTCGATGTAGTGCGTCATGGCGCGCGACAGCTTGTCCAGGTTCTCATTGTACTTGTTGAAACTACGACTCTTGTGGTTAGCAGAGACCGTGGGTTCGAGAAGAGAGAACTTCCACGTACCGCTGGCAGCGATACTCGAGCACCGGGTCCATGCAGTCGTCGCCGCCTGCACTGATCGTCCGCACGAACTCGTCCTTGAGCCTGGGAGTCGCATCCACTCATCCATCAGTCGGCCCCTACGAGAGACTCTCGTTGGTCGTCTTGTTAACGTACCGCTTCGAGCCATCTTTCATGTTCTTGATCTGCTCGGCACCACATCCATCCATCAGACGATGAAAGCTCTTCCATTGATCGACAGTTTCTCACCCAGGACGCCATCGTGCGCGGTTCTCTTTGGTTCTATCTCGTCTTGTGGTCTCTTGTTGTGGCCTCAGCCTGCTATTGTTTCTCCACACACCAAGAGACGCAGAGGTTCGAAAGGTGAAACGCTTCCGCGAAACGTGTCCGACTTTTCGCGCATTCAGAATCGCTCATGGCTCTGACAGCCACATCAGTAATAGTATGCGTTGGCGCAGACAGCATCGCTCAATGAGCAGACCATTCTCCCATTCGCCTCGTCGATACCATGAAGTATCTCTTCTGCTCAAGCGTTCTCGCCGCTGCCTCGTTTGCGGCGCTTCCTTCGCCCGCAACCGCCCGTCCGACGTTCGTGCAGCTCATTCCAAGTGGCTCGTCAGTGCAGGGTGTTCAAGCCCTCGGACACCGTAACGCAGCCGGTGGTGGCGCCCTCAATGCGTTCGGTGAGGCCTTTGAAGCGACCAACTATCAATGGACCACAGCGATGTGCCAGGCGGATTCGGACGGCGATGGCGCGACAAACGGCGAGGAGCTGGGCGATCCGTGCTGTTCGTGGCAGCCAGGCTCAGCGACGTCAACGCAAGCTGCGATCACGCACCCTGGCGTCGCGAACTCGTTCTCAGCGGCAAATCTCACTGCGATGCGATGCCTACGCGCCAGCGGAGTCACTGCCACGGGGCGTGAGACCCAACCCGATGGCCCGGCAGACGCCCCAGTCGCCACAGAGCCATCGATTGGCCCTGTGCCAGGCGTCAACACGGCTCTCCCTCTCCCTGTAGCCGTAGCTGGCTCGGGTTCGTCGAGTCTGGAGCCGTCGGCCTCCCCCATGCCCAAGGCACCTTCGCCTACGAAGGAGAAGAGCTCTGCGAGCGAGACGCCTGTCGTCCCCACGAGTGCTGCATCTCCTCCATCCACCGCTGTTGGTGTTTGCGTGGCTTTGTCAGTGGCCATTGTGGCGGCGTGGAGCTGGCAATACTAGTAGTTGCGTTGTTATCTCCTCACCGCAGATTGAGAAAGGCAACTTCAATGTTGGCCATGTGTCGTACTTAGCTGAATACATACAGTTCTCCGTTTGACTTGATGTGGTTCTGTTGGCTCATGTTGTGGACCTGTTGGTGAAAATGGACCCAACTCGCACTGACGGGGCGAGCGCCGCCGCCGTTTTCTCGCGCGCACTGCGCGACAATGCTTCCACGACAGCTCTTTCCAGTGCCCAGTCAACGAGCGGGTCAATCGGCGGCTTTCTGGTGTGCCTGGACGTCCCAGAAGCCACGGAATTCGGCATCGACTACGAGGTCTTCCGCACAGGACCCAAGTTCCAGGGCGTCAAGTTCGTGCCGCTGGGCGTGCACTTCGTGGTCTTCCGGTCAAAAGACCACGAGCACGGCATCCGTCAGGGTTTCTTCGTCCACGTGAAACAGCACGGCCAAGTGATCGCGCGTGAATGGAGCGCAGAGAAAGAGGAGCTAGGCCCGCCACGCCTCGGACTCAACGTCGAACACTTGGAGAGTAAGTCTATCGATACGTGCCGCTGTTGTTGGGAGACGTAGTGCTTGAGGACTGATGTTGTTGTGGTATTAGACGCTGTCCTGTCCTTCCAGCTTGACGCAGGACTGGGTCCGTACCCGAAACAGCACGCCAAGGTCTGGCATCGACTCTCCCAGTATATAAGTGAGACCGTGCTTCAGGTACGATTGGTATTCACTGCTTCATATCTGCATGAGCTAAACGCCTGGTATTGACGATGTGCAGCGATGCGGCGTAGAACCTGGTGCGATTATCGTCCCTGGAGGAGTGGACGACGCGGCATTGGACACTGGCGCTGCTGGCGTCGTGCCATTCTTCGCGGATCAGCCACGCACCGTCCGTTTCACGACGCTACGTCGCCGTGACGTCTCCCAAATGACAGCAACCGAGCGCACAGCGTACAATTTCGACAAGAGGTGGGTCGTGTGTGTCGTTTGTTTCGGTTTGATTTGAGGAAGGCTAGCCAGTGGTTCACTATCGTTGGCGTTTCCCCTTCCACAGTGCGATGCTCGTAGACACGCTCACGCAAGACTTTGGTGGCGCATGGGAGGATCTGCTTGGGGAATTCCAGCTCGCGTTCGTGGTTTTTCTGCAGCTTTCGTCCCTCGCAGCTTTGGAGCAGTGGAAGCAGGTCGGTTTCGCGACAGCATTCGCTCGTTTCCTCCCTTTGATCTCACTCAGCACTATTCGCTCGTCTACTGTAGATGGTTTTCCTGTTGTGTTCGTGTGAGAGCGCTCTCTCGACCCACACGGCGCTGTTCGTCGCCTTCGTAAAGGCTCTTCGCACGCAGCTTCAGCAGATTCCTGTGGATTTCTTCCAGGACGAAGTAGCCGAGGGCAACTTCCTGCGGCCATGTCTGGCGTCTCTGCTCGAAGTGCTCAGCGACTGCGACTTCTCCCACGAGGTACGCAACGCCAGTTACGATCCTGACAACCGCATCCTTCTAACCAACCAAATGCCTCTACTATTGCAGCTTTCCACGCAGCGGAATCGCCTCGCGCAGCTTCTGCAGTCGCGCTTCCGCTTCGCGGCCCTCGGCGCCGTCGACGAGTCGGAAATTGACGAGTTCGCGCCCACCATCGTGTCGCCGGAAGAGGTACGTCTTTCATACATGGACACACACACACGTATCCATTCACGCACCTCCTCCTGATGCCGTCATGTAGCTGGACCTGCACGCCGCCGACGCCGCCGTCGCGTCCAACGAAGCCATCGCATTGGCGTTTCTCCGCTCCCAACAGCTCACATGACCATCACTCTCCCGAAACAGACCAAACTAAATGGGTTGAGATCCTAATTTAGTGGACTCTTTATCCTACTTTCGACCTATTTTTATGTTTTTGTGGTACCTTATTCTTGGTTTCCCGTTCGAAAGGGGAGCTTTTGGCTCTGGTGAGGAGATCCGCAGAGACGAGAAACGAAAGGGACGAGCCGAGCCGCACGCCTGACGTCTCTCGCTGCCCATGAAGACGCCGCCGCCGCAGACGCCGCCTCCCAATGGCGTGGCGCCGCCGCAGCCGCAGGCCCCTCAGGCGCAACCACAGCCGCCGCCGCACGTGAACGCGCACGCGCGGCCCTTCCAGCCGCACCACTTCCAGCCGCATCCGTATGCGCCACACCCGCACGACGCCATGGGCCCTCCACGCGGCGCGCCGCACTTTGGTACGTGACTGCTTCATGGAATTGGTGGAGGCTGTAGTCGTCATTACAGTAGACAGAGATGGACGGAGGTGACGTGGACAGACTTAACTGACGGGGCTTTTTCCGGCGTTGCGACAGAGTACCGACCGAAGGGCGACTTCCCAGATCAGGTGCGTGGCGCTCGCTCACTAGCTCAGCGTGGAGACGGACTGGCGACTGATGCGTTGGGTTTCTGTGACGGACTGCAGATGAACCACCCGGACGGAGGCGCCGACATGCCGCCGCCGCGCGGACCGCTGCAGCCAGTGCGTTCCCGCCTGTCTACTGGCTGTATCCATCTCGCTTTGCTAACGTAACTGTCCATTGTGTGTCGTAGCACGCGCGTCCATACCCTGGCCCGGGCTTCATCCCGAACAACGGTGTGCCGCCTCAGTTCCGTGGTCCTCCGGGTCCTCACGGCTACCAGCAGCGCATGCGTGGCCCACCACGCGGTATGCCTGGCGGTATGCCACAACAGAGCTACCCGCCGCGTGGTGGCATGCCGCATCCGCGTGGCCAGCCGCACTACCAACCGTACATGCAGCAGCCGATGCACCACCCAGGCGCGTACGGACTGCCGCCAGGCGTGCCAGGCGGACCGTACATGCCACCGCCAGGTCCGATGCCCGGCTACCCAGGCGTTCCAGGCCCCGGCATGGGCATGGGCATGCCGATGAACCACATCCCTCCTCCTCACGCACACACCGCCCACGCGATGCCACCGCCGCAGCAGCGCGAGAAGAAGGTGCTGACGATCATGGACCCGAAGACAGGCTTGCCGATCACGATTGGTGGTGCGTCTCCTGCTGCTGCTGCCACGACTCCTGCAACTGGCTCCGCTCCATCGACTCTTGCCAAGCCTGTGGAAAGCGCACCGTCGCCGGTCGTGAAGCCACAGCCGGCTGTGAGACAGCCGCCAGTCATGGAGGAGGCACCGAGAGCTACCAAGTCGCCAGCGAAGAAGACGACCAAGCCGAGTAACAACGTGAACGCCGGCGACGAGATGCTCGCAAAGGTGCGGGCGCTGATGGAGGCCAAGAAGAACGGCACGACGCCAGCGGAGACGCAGGCGCCGGCAGCTGAGGCCAAAAAGGCACCTGTCGCGCCTGCCAGTCCAAAGAAGACTTCACAGAGGACTGAGCCAGTCAAGAAGACGGAGGCCGTTGCATCTCCTACCAAGAAGCCGGAGCCTGTCGCCACTCATGCGAAGAAGGTGGAGCCGGTCGCCGCCGCTGTGAAGAAGCCACAGCCAGAAGTCGTTGCGTCACCAAAGAAGACTCCATTGAGCCCAAAGAAGGCGCCGGAGAGCCCCAAGAAGGCACCTGAGAGCCCAAAGAAGGCGCCTGTGAGCCCAAAAAAGGCACCTGAGAGTCCAAAGAAGGCCCCAGTGGCTGCTTCGACGCCGGTTTCGTCGCCAAAGCGAACTGTGGAGAAGACGGCGTCCCCAAAGAAGAAGGTTGTGGCCACTGGAGACCTCGTCAACAGCGTTGGAGTGAAGGAAGACGGGAAGTTCACCTACACGCGCGACGTGCTGCGCCTGTAAGTCCCCCTGACCTCTCTGTGTTATTTACTATGGATTGTGGAAGGCTCACCTTGCTTGTGCACGTTATTCTAGGTTCCGCGATCTGTACACGGAGCTGCCTGAAGATGCAAAGGAGGGCGAGTTGAAGTGGCCGACCATGGAAATCGTGACAGAGAGCACTGGTCGCACGCGTGGTGGCGGCCGTGGTGGCCGTGGTGGTCGTGGCGCTGAGGGTGAAGCTGGTGGTCCTGGCTGGGACCGCGGAAGTGAAAAGCCTGGCCTCAACCGTCAGACGTCGCGATCGTCGACCGGCGGTGGCAGCAACTGGCAGCGTTCGCAGGACCTTCCCAAGCGCGACCGTGAGGAGCGTGGTGGTCGTGGTGGCCGTGGAGGAGGCCGCGGCGGCCGTGGCGGTCGTGGCCAGCAAGAACCGCTGTTTGACGGCCCTGTCAAGCCGCTTGAGCGCACGGAGAACCGCTGGATCCCTGTCAAGGCCGAGTCGAACCTAGAAGCCGCGAAGAAGAAGGTGCAGAGTATCATGAACAAGATGACGCGTGAAAAGTTCGACAAGCTAGCGACGCAGATCGTTGAGATCAACATGGACAGCCTCGAAATGTTGCAGGGCGTGATCAAGATCCTGTTCGACAAGGCGCTGGGCGAGCCGCACTTCTGTGACATGTACGCCGATCTGTGTGTGCACTTGGAGTCGAGCTGGAAGGTCTGGTCGTTCCTGAAGACCGTGCAGAACGACGACAACGAGAAGTACTTCTGGACGACAATGGCGGAAGCCGACTCGGAGGTCGTTGGTCCGTTTTCCAGCCTGGATGATGCTCTTGATGCCTGCGGAAGCGACGAGTTTGAGCCAGTGCCGGCGCCGCAGTCGATGAAGCTCCACGAAGTGCGTATCCGCGGAGGCAAGTTCCTCAAGTTGTGGGTGAACGAGCAGGACAATGTGCGTGAGTTTTACTGGTCGGGACAGCTGATGGAGGACATCGGCGAGGAGCAGATCCTGAACGGTCCTTACGATAGCGAGGAGCTGGCGAACCGTTACGCGATCAAGTCGACTTCGTTCAAGCGTATCCTGCTGAACGCGTGCCAGGAAGAATTCGAGAAGGACAACATCTACGAGGAGCTCGAGGAAAAGTTCAAGAAGGACAAGGAAGACGGCACGATGGCGCCCGAGGCCATCGCCGAGTACGAGGAAAAGCGCATTATCATGAAGAGTCGCATGCTTGGCAACATCCGCTTCATTGGTGAGCTGTACCGCAAGGGCATGCTCCAGGAGCGTATCATGCACGAGTGTATCAGTAAGCTCATGGGCGTCAAGACGAGCAACGGCACGATCGAGCCTAGCCACCCAGGCAACGCGCCGGATGAAGAAAGCATTGAGTCGCTGTGTAAGCTGCTGGGCACGATGGGTAAGGACCTCGAGCGCTCGAACAGCTCAGCCATGGGCATGTACTTCGCTTACCTGGAGAGGAAGCTGGTCAAGGACAAGCGTCTGTCGTCGCGTATCACGTTCATGATCCAGGATGTCATCGAGCTGCGCGGCAACCGATGGGAACCGCGTCGCAAGGAGCTCAAGTCCAAGTCACTGGACGAGATTCGTAAGGAAGCCGAGCGTGAGGCACAGCGAGAGCAGCAGCAGCAGCGTGCACCCGCTAGTGCGCCGTCGGGCGGAGGCCGCCCAGACGCCTTTCGCATGGACGGACGCCGCTCCAACTCGAGCCGGGACGGAGGTTTCTCGCAGCGCTCGACCATGGCGCCAGTGTACTCTTCACAGTCGATGAACAGCCGTAGTGGCGGCGCCAACAAGATGCAGCTGCCAAGCCGTGGCATTCCGCGCGACGACTCTGTCAAGACGGGTCCGCAGGGCCGCCCGGCGTCGTTTGGTGCTGGTGCTCGCCAGGCGCGTGCCCCACCAGTGTCGGCCCCAGGCCCTGCTCTCGGCAAGCAGAGCTCGCGTGGTGGCCGTGGCGGCAGTGGGCCGTCCACTCCAAAGCATGTCAAGGAAGCCGCGCCAGTCGTGGCGTCGCTGTCGGAGGACGACAAGGAGGCGATTGAAAAAAAGTCCAAGTCGATCGCGGAGGAGTACGTGTCGATTGTGGACCTCGCCGAGGCTGACACGTGCTACTTGGACCTGCTCAAGCAGTTCAAGTCGCACGCCGATGTGCCTGGACTCGTGGCGACCGGCGTGCTCAAGCTCGCGATCGAGGCCAAGGCCGATGCCCAGCGCGCGATGTTCGACCTGCTCGAGAAGCTGAGCGTGGAGAAGTCGTCTCTGTCGTTCGAGGGCATCCGTGTGGGCATCAAAGAGACGATCGCATTCGGTAACGACCTGTGGTGCGACGTCCCGAAGCTCCACGAGAACCTGGCGGATTTCATCGTGCGCTTTGCCAAGATCTCGGAGAAGAGCGGTGTGACGCTGGACTGGCTCATGGGTAGCAGCCTGGAATCGATCGACGCGGACATCTACGAAGAGGTCATCCAGGGTGGCTTCCTGGCCGAAGTGTGCGGCTGCACGCTCAGTTCGCTCACGACTATCAACGTGGAGAAGGCCAAGACGCTGGTGCGCAACACGCACGTGACGCTGCTGAGTCTGTTCCCCGACTACAAGCAGAACGTGCAGGACTTCAAGAAGTGGCTCGACAAGCACCAGATCGGCGAGGCGCTTGCGCTGCAGCCGGCCGTGGACTTCGCCGAGCACTGGATCAAGACCAAGGATCTGGAGGAGACCGTCCAGTGGTACCAGGTCACTGTGCCCGAGAGCGTGAAGAAGGACCCCGTGTTCGTGTCGCTGGCCGGCGTGTTGGTGCTGGGCAGCCTGAAGAAGGGTGCGCTGCCGTCGGACGACGAAGGCATGCTTCTCAATGGCCTGTGCGTGAGCGTGGAGACCCAGACGCGTCTTGTGGCTGCGCTTTTCCAGACGCACGGAGCCGTGGCGGACGATGGTAAGTCGATTGTTGGTTCTTTTGTGAGGAGACGCGTGAACTGACTTGAGTTCAATGTTTGTTCCTTCTTGTAGCGGCGGCGTTCAAGGCGTTACTGACGCACCTGGTGAAGGACCAGCGCTCGATCCCGAGCGTGGCACTGAGCAAGTGGCTCGAGCTCAAGAACGACACGAGCGTCGGGCGGAAGCGCGCGCTCGCCTCGTTTGGAGATTTTGTGGAGGACCTGGTCAAGAAGGCCAAGTAAGAAGCCCCAGCAGCCCACGGAGTCGGTTGGCTGCCTGGCTCCTTCTGCTCCTCGCAATCTCTCTATGCTAGTATTAGTACCCCGGTAGGAGTTCGTTCGATCTAGACGCTATGTTCGCTTGCAATGTGCACATTTGATTATCTTCCGCTAGTGCGTTGATTGTCCTCCCTATCTTCTACGTAAGCTTGGGCTGCCGTGACGCCAAAAAGTCTTCTTCTCGCTGCTGGAGCTGCTCACCCACCGATACACAAAGCGTGAGTGAGACCTGCAGTGAATTGCACTCCCGCCATTGTGACTTACCTCTCGCGAGCGGTGCTGGGTCTCGCTCACGACACTCGCTCCCTGACCGGCTTGATGGCGGATCTTCTCCAGCAGCTTGGCGTTGAGCTGCACCTCAAGCGACGTCTGGTCGGCCTCGAGGCTGCGCTTCTCCTTCTCCTCCATCTGCAGCTTGAGCACTTGCTGCTGGCTCTGGTTTCGCACGGCACGCTGCTGCTTGGTTAGCTTATCGCGGCGCTCTGCCTCGATGCGGTCCTGCTTCCACAGCTCTGCCTGCTTGTTCATCTCGCGCTTGAGCGCGTCCTCCCGCTCCTTCTTCTCGATCATTTGCAGCCTCAGATACTCTTGCTGCGTGAGGTTACGCCGCTCGGCGTCTTCTTTCTTCTTCCGCAGCGCCTCGCTCTCCTTGGCGTCGTATTCCTGTTGATACTTGCGGACGCGGTCCTCTTCTTCCTTGGCTCGCGCGTCCATGTCGGCTTTGGCCGTGTCGCCGAAGAACTTCATGCGTTTCTTGACACTTGTGGCCATGTCCTCGATCTGTTTCTTTCGGGTAAGCTCCTTGGCCTCCTCCATTCGGATGTAGTCGGCTGCTAGCTTCATCTCCAGCTCACGCTCGCGGTCTTTGGCCTCCTGTTTGCGTCTCTGATCCTCTTGGTTCTCCTCCAGGACGCGTGTGATCCGCAACTTCTCGCCTTCTTTTCTAGCCCGCTCGCGCTCAATTTCGTCCTCATTCTGCTTGCGTAACAACTCGGCCATTCGAGCCTCTTGGTTCTTCTTGACCGCACGCTCGCGCTCCTGCTGCTGCTGCTTGGCTCGCCGCTGTTCCTCTTGGATCCTTGTGAGCTGCTTGGCCTGCTGTAGCTTTTTGAGCTCCTTCTGGCGCTCGGCCTCCTCGTCCAGCTTGAGCTTCTCCAAGCTCATTTCGTAGAACTGCGCTGCTACCTGCTTCTCGGTCGCTTCCTGCTGGTGCCTCTGCTGCACTTGCTGCTCCAGCGTCATCGACATGTACGACCGTGCCTTCTCGCGCTCCTGGCGCTTGCGCTGAGCTTCTTGCTGCTCTTCCAGAGTGCCGAACTTGACGATTTCCTCCCAAATACCGTTGTTTTTCTCCTTCTGAGGAGAGACTTTGGGCGGCAACCGAAAGCCCGTGCTCAGCTGCTGCAGCTGCGACTGCGTGAGGTACACGTTCTCTTCCAAGTCGTCATTCGCCGCCACACTCGCGGCGACGGAGCGGTTCTTGGACGATGACCGCGCCTGCCGGCCACTGACACTGCCACTTCCACCTCGACCGCCGCTGCTAGCCGAGCGGTCTTTACTGCCCGACATCGACGACCGTCGCCCGGACGACTTCTTCTTGGCGTTTGCGACCGCCAGAGGCGGCTGCGGCGTGGCATCAAACCCGTCGGGGCCTCTCGCCGACGCCGCGATCTGCTTTTGCTCGTTGCGCCGCGCGCAGATCTCACTCACGAAGGCACTGAGCTGCTCGTCCGACAGCTCCACGCCCAAGCCACAGCTCTGCTGCATGCGCAGCACCTCTCCTGCCAGCTCCTCGGCCAGCTTGGGGTTCTTCTTGAGGCTCTGCTGGATGCGCGCACACAGCGCCAGTCGCATGTTATCCTTCATCTGCAGTAACCGCGCCTTGTCGCGCAGCTTCTCGCGGTCCACGGTGCGCATCGAGGTCATGGACATGAGCGACTGGGTGTCGGAGGCCTTGCCGCCGCCCGGACGCATCGTCGTCAGCTTGCCCGTCATGTTGACGCTCGTGGGAGTCGATGCGGCGCTTCTGGCGGCGCAGCTCTCAAGAAGCGAGGCGGCAATTGCATCAGAACGCTGTAGCAAGGAGAAAATAGCGGAGACCTTCAACAGCCAGTTTTTTTATTTTCAGAACATGGCTACATCCTCTGTAAATACATACTGAGCTCTTCGTATATTATCTATGACAGGTTCGTCAAAAGCTGCTGGATTTCCACACATTCGGCAAGTCATTTGAACGTGAATATGGTGAGCTCACCGCAACTGGAGGCGCCGTACGAGACTGGTATATTGACTCTCAGTGGACTACGTAGTCGATAGCGACTCTGGAAAGCGTGCAAGCGATGTTGGCGGACGCGCAGCAGCGTCTGACGGCCGTGGAGAAGGCGCTGGACGAGCGCGAGAGCGTGGGCCACGTGCAGCAGCATCTCGTCCGCGCCAAGCTCTCGAGCGCGTTTCTCAAGTCGGCTCCACGCGACTACTACTCGTGGACGCTCTCGCAGCGAGGGTGCGTATTGCTGTGTTGGTGTTGGAGCTGCTGGCTCATGGAGATCTCACATTCGGATTTGGCACTCGTGGATCCGTTTTGAATGATAGAGCGTTCCTGCAGTGTTCGGTGCCACACCTGTGCAAGAGCATCATCGTGGAGAACACGGCGTGCACGAACAAGGGTACAGAGGATCCCCTGAACAGTCGGTGAGTGGGCGCTCTCCAGCATGAGGAGGTACGACACGGCGACTGACGATCTCTCCCGTCAGCTACTACTGCGTGGTGCTCCAGTACAACTCGAAGCTGAACACGGAGCAGCTCATGCGCTTCGTGCGCAACCGGATCCCTGAGACCACGAGGCCTGCGCGGAAGGCGTTCAACTTCCAGCACGCGGATGGAAAGGTGGGCTAACAATGAGCTGACCTTGACTTGGTGGATGACGAGCCATGATGCTAATTTGTTTCGTATTCGCTGCAGATCGCGGAAGAGCTCACAGGCTTCAAGTTCAACGGCGTCTCCACGTTTGGCATGAAGCAGTCGATTCCCGTACGTACAGTATCTTCGTCGACACTCAAGTAGATACGTAGTGCCGAATGCGCATCACTGACGTGGTGATTCATATCCGCAGGTCATCGTCTCGGGTGCTGTTGCCGAACTGAAGCCGGCATTCCTGTGGCTCGGAGGTGGTGCGGAGGATGTGAAGCTGCGAATCAGCGTGGGCGAGCTCATCTCTTCGTTGGGTGCTGTCGTCGCCCCCGACCTCACGACGCCTCGCGACCTCGAGTGAAAATCAGTCACACTAGCCCATGGCCTCTAATTAGGCTAGCTTGTCGTGCTGGTATTTTACCACTCCGTAAAATACGGCCGTCATTCAATAAACCTTGTCCCGATGGGTTCGAACCCATCACTCATCTGGAATGATGGTCCCTTGGGCTCCACAGACCCCGTAAACGAGAAGGTCCGTCCGTCCCACAAAGGAACGTCTCACCAAGCATAGCAGCAGAATGGCGTCACGCATGGATCTGGAGGCGCGTCTGCGCGCGCTACGCGAGACACGAGCGCCCCCCACACCACCAGCTCAACCGCCCGCGTCGCCCGTGCTTCCGCCGGTCGTTTCGGTGGCCGTCTCGTCGCCTTCCGTCGCGAATCCGCCCGTCAAACGACCCGTGAACTCTCCGCCGCGACCGAACTTTGCGACTTTCGACGACGCGCGACAGGCTTCTATGAAGGCCAAGCCAACGAACAGGCAGCCGCCGGAGCGCAAGTATTCTGTGCCGCCGCCCGTGCCGGCTCCTCCGGCTGTGGACATGGCGAAGGTGCTAGGGCCCGCGTACGAACAAGCGGTTCTGACGGCGCAGTTCGCGATCGACTGCGAGCGCCAGCGACTCGTGCACACGGCCATTGACAACTACATCCGCGCAGGCCAGGCGCTGGTCGCTCTGGGACGCCAGCAGACTGCGCCGCATCTCCAGACCATGTAAGTCTGGGTCGACTGATGAGATTTTGATGAACACGTGAGGATTGACTGCGATTGATTGATTGATGAACTCTGTCTGTAGTCTCAAGTCCAAGGCACTGGCGCTGCTGCAGCGTGCGGAAGGTCTGGAGGCGTGGGCGAATCGTATTATCGCAGAGAACAGAGCGATGGCGCAGGCCAACGGCAGCAGCACTGCGTCCCTGCCGTCCACGCCGTCGGCGAACGAGGCCACGCTGCGTGCAGCCATCGCGCATTCACAGCAGCAAGACGAGCAGGCGCTGAACGAGAAGGAGGCTTTAGTGACCAAGATCAAGTCGGAAAACGACGAGCTGCTGCAGCGGTTGAACCAGTTCGTGGTTCTCGCGAAGGTCCGCACGCGCTTCAGCCGAGTGATCAGCGCCCGCCGCGCGAGGAAGGCGCAAGAGGCTGAGCGCCAGATGAGTATGCCGGTCGATGGGGAAAGAGATTCTGAACACAATAAAGACAGCGGCATGATGATTGCGGCGTTGGATCCAGCGACGTCCTCCCCGACCAATTCGGCTGCGCGAAAGCTCGAGACGCGATCGGCTTCGTCGTCACCACGCGAAGAGCAGAAGCGCGCGCTCGTGAATGAGCTTCATGCACGCATTGGCCTGCCAGAGGTCGACCATCTGAGGACGTTCAAGCCGCTGGGTGAGAGTGCCGACCACGACCGCCGACGAGACGCACTGGAGCATGAGCTGGAGGACGTGAGACTCGAAGCCGAGCGGCTACGGGCTGCTGTGCAGGAGATGGAGGAGACGATGAAGGCTGCAGCCGAGACGTCGCGTGAGAAATCCATCAAGCTCGAGAAGCAGAAGGAAGACGAAGTCACGCGGCTGCAGATGGAGCTGGAACAGGTCAAGTCGGCGTTGGATCTGGAGCGGAAATCGAGCGGCAAGAGATCGTCGGTGTATCTGGAGAGCGACGACGACGACGACGACGATTCGGATGACGACGGCGAGGATGCAAAAGAGCCCCGAGCCAAAGAGCCCGACGCGTTCCAGGATAACGAGATCATCAACAAGCTGCGCTCGTCGCTGCTCGGACTTGGGTACGAGGAGCACAGTCTGGACGACGTCGACGATCACCAAGGCTCCCGGAGAGTGAGCCTGTCGCGCAGCCGCGGCTCGTCGGGCGACCGCATGAAGAGCGTGGCGAGGACGTCGCTGGACCACTCGTCGCCTCGTCACAGCTCGAGCAGCTCGAGACGCATGGGCTCGTGGGGCTTTGACCGCGACGATGAAAAGCATGAGGACGGCGACGACGACGATGGTATGTGGGTCTGAAGCCACTGATCGAGGAGCATCCCACTAAGTTATGCAACAAGTTTCAAGAGCGAGTGCTGATGAAGATGTCGATGATGGACTACAACAGTGGGGCAGTCTCACTCAAACGATGGTCTCTTGAGGCCACACTCACTTGAGCGTGGCAAACACTGGCTTTGCTCTGTGGTGCCATGTGCGACTGGCCGCACCAACTCCGTTTTGGACGGGAGAGTGAGGCGTCACGAAGCCATGAAACCAAGATAACCAACGCGGACTCGATGATGCGAAATGCTTTGGCTTTAGAGCCTCTGGTGGTCCTACCTACTTCGTTCTTTTCGTTCTTTTGTTCTTTTCGTTCGTTTTGTTCTTTTTGTTCTTTTCTTTTTGTTCTTTTTGTTCTTTTCTTTTCGTTCTTTTCGTTCTTTTTGTCCTTTTCGTTCTTTTCGTCCTTTTCGTTCTTTTTCGTTGGTTCTTTTACATGCAGTGGCGAGGAGCGTCGGAAGGCACGCTCGTCGCGGAAGGCGGCAGTCGACTGGCTAGCGGAGCTGCGTGTGGGAGCAGCACACAGCACTAGCCTCGCTTCGAC